>JAZHYW010048710.1:0-42064 GCA_037355805.1 Ixodes ricinus
TGTCACGTATTGCTGCCGCACATCCGCAATCACGGCAATGTAGGCCTAAATGTCCCGAGTTGACTCTAGTTATGTTGTTGTTGTGTTCACGGAGTCGATCGTTCGTCACTTGGGATGCAAATACATACCTGCAAAAACAAGGGGTTTGCATAGAGTCTTGTATAGCCTCTATGCTCAGTGACATTTACGATGCGCACCATGACAGACAGCTGCAAAAAAAGATGAAAGCCGTTTACAACTCCCTGTAATGCCGAATTAGAGCGCAGCTCTTGAGGAGGAGAAGGGAAGGGTACTGAGGGTCACGTGTACTCGGGGGGGGGGGGGGTCCGTCATTTCACGGTTACGCCGACGCCACCCAAGCCGGAAACGGGCGCCTAGGAGCTGCGCTCTAAAAACTAATGGTGAATTCCGCTCGCAGATCTCGAGCGCTCAAAACCGCTCCATTTGGAGCGCGCATATTCCGCTCGCAGATCTGGCTCGAGCTGGCCACCTTCCGCTCGCAGATCTCTCGCAGCGCCTGCTCCACGGAGCGTCCCGAACCCCGCCGAACTTGCTCTGCGGGATTTCACAGATCTCTCCGGAAGTACAGAGCGCTTACGTCATTTCCTCGGTAGTGCGTATGCGCGGCGAGGTTGGCGGAGTCGGCGGGCCGGTGGAGCCACGGTCGGGTCGTCGAGTTGGATCTGTTTGGGTGCGTCGGTCGTTTACGTGGGATTGTGACGGCTCGAACGCCTCTACCTCGCGTATATCAGGGATACAAAGCCGGGACTGCGGAGCGTGGTAAATCGTAAGCGCTGACATCTGTGATCGTGAGAGGAAGAACGAGAAAAAGAACGACAGACAAGCCGGAGGCAGACGCAAGGTTAGGCCTGTTCATTCTGCAGCCAATGATTGTTTACCTTTTTACACGTCATTCCGCCGGCGTTTTCCCGTGCAATAAAGCAAGAAGAGATGAGGCAACGACCGTGCAAGTGATGGTTTGTTACCTCTGTGTTTATTAAGGTAGTACCAGAAATCTGAACTTCACCGCTGGCAATCGCTGTCCGTGCCCCGCCGCTTCGACGCGGCCGAAAGGTATGTGACGGTGCCGAACGCGGACGTCTTCGTTATTTGCGACATGGGCGCCGTGGTACGTATAACTTCGCCCGTCCTGTGTCGCGTGTTATTTCTGCGTCGGAAAGATCAGTCCAGTGATCAGGTCAGTTGGTGGGCTTGTCAAGTTCGAACAGCGGCCATTTTGAACGGCGGAGGGAGAAGGGGTGGGGAGGGGTGTGGGGGAGGTCGCTCCAAAAATGCGAGTTTATCTTCCCCTCGTCGGTTTGGAGCGGGTCCCAGGGAGCGGAATTTCGCCTCCCTCGCGGATTTTGGAAAGCGCTCCGGATCTACGAGTGGAATTCATCATTAGACTCCCTGGATGGCACATTCACACTGGAAGCGGATCCGCGTTCGCAAAGCGGTTGCGAACGCGGTTGTATAAAGATCCAGTACAATTGCACGCGCATTTGATGACATCAAATGCGCGTGCTATTGTACTGAATCCTTATACAACCGCGTTCGCAACCACTTTGCGAACGCGGATCCGCTTCCAGTGTGAATGAGCGGGAAGTCGTGAACATCTTTCGTTACGTAGGTGATTATGTCATCTTCCTTGACGTCGACAGAAGCAAGTTTCCCACCACGATGGCCAAAGTTTTGTCAACTTTCGAAGAGTGCATGAATCCGTTGGAGCTCACGCACGAGCTTCCCGTTGAAATATCTATTAGATTCCTGTATTTACGACTATTTTTATTGACCTTTTACGTATGCTGGTTGCACGAGCCACGAGGAAACAAGCCGCTCCTTAAAGGGTAACTGCAAAAGAAAAAAAAGTGTTTTTTAAACAGCCTAATTGGGACGAGCATGTCACAAAACAAATCTTCCGCGAAAAAACAAATTTTTTCTAGCAATATTTACGCCACAGAACGTAATTTAGTCGGAGTCCCAACCTCTCCGCATTTGAAACTCCCGCTCTTTCGACGCCCGCGGAGTGGCTGGTATACGTCACTCCCGTGACGTCTAGCAGAGGCTCTGTGACGTGTAATAGGAACTTTTGTGGCGCGCGATTCAAAACGGGTGAAATAGCCGCAAACTAAAATCAGTCCTGCGCAATAAATATTGCTGTAAAAAATTTTGCTTTTGGCGGAAAAATTGTTTTGTGACATGCGTGTCCTAATTAGGCTGTTTAAAAATACACTTTTTTTCTTTGCAGTTACCCTTTAACTTCAATTCTGCACACTCCAAGTTGGTTAAGACGGGCATCGTCAAACTTTGCCTTAGAACTCCCTTATAAAATCGTGCAAACATCTGATAAAAACAAGCTTCTGTGCACAAATTTGTCGCCTGTCATCAGCAGGATATCCCACTTCCTTAGTAACATCAGTTGCGGAGAACCTTCTCAGAGAACAGAAAAAAGATGTCATCAGACGAAAACGAAGGAACAGGTAAACTAGACCCATTGTTGTGCCTTACATCCATAACGTCTCCCATGGTCTTAAGTTGCAACGCCACCCTTGGTTAGTGTGATTCTGAAGCAACAGATGGCGGTGGGATCGCCTTCCAGGCAGTGTATATAGTTTTCACATTTAAATATTCTAAGCTTAAATGGTAAGACAAATTGGCTAGGTGGCGTAAGCTACCGCCCGATCCAAAGGGCTCAGCCGTATTCATCCATCCATCCATCCAGGCCTGTACAACAATGCGGGAAATTGTGTGTGGTAGCGCTTCGACACAGTCGGGTATTTTTTTATATCCTGAATTTGAAATGCCTGGTCCTAAGCTTGACAAATAACATTGTTTACTCAGGCAAGCGGTCACATGTGAAGTTTAGAATATTTTGTGGCACACGTGGCAAGTTGCATAGGTTCTTGTTACAATCCGCGAAAAAGAATGCTCCTGGGTTATCTTGGCCTCTAATGCATGTAGCATACAAAATAGCAGGAACTGAATCGCAGTGGTAAACGAAAACAATAATGATAAACAAGCGTGTGATCACGCGAAAACTAAGGGCATTGCATATATGCAGAAAGTAAGATTTGTTTCACTAAATGCATTACCAGAAAACTATTTGGAGTTTTCTCATGCGAGCGAAGCGGAACATACAAGTGCGAGCATGCTGCCCTGAACTCTTCCAGTGAACAAGCGCACCATCCAAAGCATGGAGCTCGCTTTTATAGCTTTTGGTGCGCTCAAACATTTTAAAACACAATTTTAAACAATTATATTATTTCAATTATTTTAATTAAGTGCGCCTATGTGGTTTTTTTTGTGTGTGTTTTGCGCTTACATGCCATTTTCTTAGTTACATGATGCTTTTCCAGAAGTCCGACAACTATAGTCTGTTTCATCATAATAAGAGCCGCATAATCAAAGATGTAAAAAATACAAAAAGAATGCGAACACGCGAACACACGTTAAAAATGCAATGATAACGGCGCATTCAAAACTAGTCAGTAGTTTTTTAGAGAGCAGGAGTTTTGTAGGGCGACATTGTTACCCGCTTTAGATTATAAAAAGTGCAGTACAACTATTAGCTCGGGGTTTTTAACATGCATTACGCAGTACGTGTGATACACGATCGCACGACGGAAGGATGCAGATGGGCGACAGAACCCAGGGTCCCATGGAGAGTCACTAAATAAGCTACACTTTCAGAGTACCGCATTTCTTTTCTTTGGCATTTTGCCGACAATACAGTCTCTCTATTGAACAATATTCTGGTTCGCTGCAGAATCATTGGACAGCGGCAGTCACGTGATCGCTATCATCATCATCACGTTTTTTCAAGGCCACCATCTTGGGTCCAGCGATCCGCTGCCTGCTGCTGCTTTACTGTTTCCTGCTCGCGCACGCTGAAGTCCGTCGCTCAGCAGGCAATTTTTTCTTGTTAGGTGGAGATACGAACAATTCTACCTTGATTCGCTGCCACAGCTGCGGCTACGGCAGCTGGCGGAGGCGACGGCTACAGCTCGGCTTGGCTCAGCTACAGTCACTCCTCCATCTGCGCGTGGACCCAAGATGGCGGCGCCTGACGCGCTTCAGACGCGCAGTTCGGGAGTTTCGGTACTCTGAAAGCGTAGCTTTATTTAGTAACTCTATAGGTCCCTGCTAAAGCCCCTTGAGAAAGGCGTTTTTTTACGAGTATTGCCAACCATTGTCGTGGAAACGAGCAAGAAACGCGCCATGAGTGCACGGGTGCTCCGCCGCCATTCGCTTTCAAGGGCCAGTCATATTGCTGCAGCGCCGTTTGCCTCCAAGGGCCACTCGAGACACGGGCCTCGTGCACTGGCACCTTCAAGGTTACTTGAAAGACCAACGCAAACACATCGAGGGGATTTATACCCGTGGCACACGGGCAACTCGAATGACATTTACAACGAATGACATCTGAGCGGACGGCCAATCAGCACGCGACACTCCGGGCGTAGCGCATTCCACGCACGACAGATTGCCAGGTGATTAGCCGATCACACTAATTTCATTCGTTGTAAATGGCATTTAAGTTGCCCGTGTGGCACGGGTATTAGTCCCTACAGGTTCTGCAGCGTGAGCTCTGTGCTTTGAACGAAGCTCGCACTCGCGCATTTCTCCACGTGCTCTGGTCTGCGGTGCCACAACACACTCGGCCAACGATCCCTCACCGCAATTGGTTTAGCCTGTGAGCTAGACCAAATGAGTTCGCTTAGAGTATCGGCACTTTTTTCCCCGATATTGTTGTGGGTGCCGCCGTCTTGGTGGTTAGTAACAAATCAAACTCAACTGCCGATCGTCATGATTCAAAAGTGCGACTTCCTCAGCATTGGTTCGGTGTCCGGTAGCTCACATAATATTGCTTTGCTTTGTCGCGAACTCTTTAAACATTTGTGGAGGACGGAAAAATGTTTCCTGTGATTTCAGATAAACCTTCAGATAACTGACAACGATCATTTTGAGCACCAAGATGTGTATGAAGCGTAGCTTAGTTATTGGCTCTAGTTAAGCCCGACAGCACAGGCACAAAAAGAGAACGGACTGCTTGACCTCGCGCTCTTGGCGCTGCTCCAGTGGTTTCAACAGCCCGTAGCGTTGGCTGCGCTCCGAACTAAGGTAAAGCAAAGCAAATATTCAGATTTTAGGGTTTTACAAGCCATGCCAACAAAAATCACTTAACACGCCCCCCCCCCCAAAAAAAAAAAAAAAAAACAATTGCGGGTTTATTTTGATGAACTGGAGATCTTTTGACGTGTAACCGAAATCTCAGATTGGCCTCCGTCAGATTGCGGGCACCTCGGCCGATATTTAAACCCGACAAATATAGATTCATGGGCCAGCGCGTTGGCTCAGAGACACTGAGACGTTTTAATGTTTTGTCTTTTCTTTTAATATCATTGCTACTTAAGAGCCACCGAGGTGGTTTTCGAAACAAAATATAGTCAAACCATTCCGGCAAGCATAGTTCGATTGCGAAAATGATTTTTGCAAGTGATAAAAACATTAAAATGCTTTCGCATGCTTCGCGGAATTTGAAATGGCGGAATCCCTTTCCTTGCGCCCATTTCATTTGGATCGCGTCGGGCATGTGTACCAACGCACAGTAGAACGCGCGCAAAAGTAGCTGTGGTGCACCCGCAGCCTCGCGCGTGTTGTTCTGACATCTCTGGCTCGTTCACTGCGGGCATCCAGGCATCTGACACCCTGACATCTGGCGCTTTTTCTGTTTTTTACTTGGCGTTCCAAGCGGCACACGACGGAAAATGCACATCCAGCTATTCTTGAACATGTGTCGCCATCTGCATTTTATATTAAGAAACTGCGATTTGCCGTAATTGAATGGGAAGAGTTGAAGGTCTAATAACATTTTTAACATGTAATATATCAATGTGGAAGTTCTGAAAAATGTAATATCGAAGGATGCTTCATAATTTATTGTCTAGTAATTGTGATTAGTTGACGTGATTCTGTTTTCATAGCGCCATAAAATAACACAATTTTAAACTTTATTTTTTATTTGAAAATATACATTATCTGTACAGTTTGTTGTTTACTTTTTTAATTTACTACATTCAACCGAACGCTCACGTAAAATATCGTGGATGTTGGGACGTTATAACCCGAGAAATTATTTTTTAAATATTAGAGCCTCTGGTTTATTAAAAGTTGAAAAATTAACTAACAAATAGAAGTAATCGTAATATCGAGACATTAAGCTATTGTTAAAAAACAGCTCTTTAATTTGACATTAACTTTATAATTTTAAGATACATAAAAAGAAAGTTATAAGCCGTCAAAAAAGCACCAACACTTCATGCACGGTGGGGTTGCACCTTAAGAAAGTGGCAAACAGGGACAACATCAACGTCATCTTCTCGGCTCCAAACAAGCTTTCCAGCTTATACAAAAAAGTGAACAATCCTCCACAACACCCAGCAAGCTGCACACACAAAAAAAAACCGGACTAGTTTTGTTTTGTGCACAGAAGGGGTAGTATATTCCTTTCCCCTCTCCTGTGGGAAACGATATATCGGCGAGACAGGGAGATGTTTAAATGATCGACTCCGTGAACACAACAATAACATAACTATACTCTGTTTCACTTTATATGTACCGCTGGAAAGGCTACAAGCGCGAGCTCCTTGCTCTGGGGCACATCTCGGCGGCACAAACTCTCGTGACTTGAGAGCAGCTGCCAACGCTATGAGCTCGCGCTTCCAGCCTTCGCTGCGGTGCAACATAAGGTGAAACGAAGTATAGAGTAAACTCAGGACATTTAGGCTTACATTGCCGTGATTGCGGATGTGCGGTACATCTATAGACGCTTTACAGCAGCTGTGCATGGGCGCCGCCATAACCGACCTTCCGTTTTTGTTTCCTCTTATTCCGTTCGCTGCACTACATTCTTACCACAGCAGGGCAGGTTATTGCCACTTTGGGGGCTACTACGTCCTTCTCCCCAGCATAGGCCTGTGTGGAGGCTCGGAAACGTCCGTTTCAGTGGTCGGTAAGACAAGAGAAGGTCGGCTATGGCGGCTCAATCTGGCGCGTGTGTAAAGCGTCTATACTTCGTTTCAGCTTGGTTCCAGACGCAGCCAATGCTACGAGCGCGAGCGTGTGGCCCTGAACAGTCCTTGCACTGCACGAGCGCGCGTGCTTGGCAGAGACGCTGAAAGCCCCGGAGCTCGCGCCTGTAGCATGGCCTGCGTCTGGACCCAAGCTGAAACGAAGTATAGATAGGTGTACAGTGCTGGGCAGAAGCGGTAACCAACTGACTAGAGAAATAGTGGAAGCAGAACATAATGCCAGTTATGACGACAAATGTGTAAGCGCTCTATCGCTCACTTTATCAGGAAAAGAATTAGCTTATCTTATTAGCTTATCTAGTTAACTCACATGGGTGTCATTTAATGGGACGTAGAAGAAAAAGAAGCTAATATTCACGACCGTATCGAAATGGCGTAAAAGAAAAAGTGGAAATATAGATTGAATTGTGAGTCAGCGCTGTGTGAGTGTTTTGTCTGCTGTGATTGTGTCCCTAAGTGTGATTATTTTTGTGGCCTGTGGTGACGTGTGTTCGTGTGGATTCCCTATTTGCGCTGTTACTTTGAGGTACCTTCAACACAATCTAGAAGAACTGCCCGAAAGAGCTGGTTTCCTACCTGAAGGGTCCGGAGGGAGTAGGGCCACCTGAGTTGGTGATCACTTCACGAGGTTTTTGTGAAGCCTTGCATACTTCACCCAACCTTAAGTGACTGCACTGAACGCCCCAGAGCAAGAGACAAAGAAAAGCAAGCATTGAGCCGGGCTTGTCGGTCGACGGCTGCAGTATCAGATGGCGCTCTTATCTCCTGCCTTGGCTCTCGGAGAATGCCCGAATTTTTGACAAAATATTGTCGGAAGGGAGCTCGATAAACACCGACCGGGATACCAACCTTATGGCGACGTCAGAACAGCCCCGGTCTTATAACACTTGCTGAAACATGTTAGAAAACGGGAGACATGACCGGATGTGCTTGGATGCTTTAGGTATACGTACACATGAGCGTGTAATGGCGCAGTGGAGTCTGCGTTCGACTTCACTGCGCTATGAATTCGACAAAAACGACACCCAGGTGCGCCGCAATTGAAACAGTAAATGACGAGGAGGTCTTTTATGTCAGTGGAACCGCTTTTATTTTATGGTTCTCAAAATATAGCAGCACAGATGGTTGTCATAAAAAACTGCAAAACTACTTTCTAAAAAGATTTAAAAAAAAAACACTCATGCATATATACACATATATATATATATATATATATATATATATATATATATATGTAGTGTTTTTGTGTGTGTATATTTTGAGTGCATCTGACGTCCCCGCGCGCTCTCCTCTCTTCCTCTCCCTCACTTTCTGGGCGCATTGTTTCGCTTAATCACTTTTTAGAGCGCAGCTCTTAGATGCCCACTTCCGCGTTTCGCTGTGTCGGCGTCGCCGTCTGCGTAACCGCAAAGCTAAATTTAGCGGGAAATTCAATTGGTGTTGAGGTCACCGCGACGTCAATTTTTCCGAAATCTAGCGGAGAAACTGAATTTGTTCATGGGTGACGTGACACGAAGTAATGTGACGTCATTTGCCCAGGTAAATCTAGCGGGGAAACTGAATTGGTGTTGAGGTCACGTGACGTCAGTTGCCCCGCTAAATATAGCGGGGAAACTTAGCCCGCTATATTTAGCGCGGAAATTTCTTTCCCCTAAATTTATCTGGAAAATTTAGCGGGAAAATTTTCCCGCGGGAAGAGGAGAGTAAGAGGGAAGGAAGAAAAGGGGAGGAGAGAAGAGGAGGAGGACAGGAGGGCAGGAGGAGGAGGAGGGCATACCTTCCCCTCCGTACCCTCCTCTCATTCTCCCCAAGAGCTTCGCTCTAGTTTCGCGTTACAGAGATTTGTAAACGTCTTTCATTTTAGGGCGCAGCTCTTAGGCGCCCGTTTCCGGGTTTCGCGCCGTCGGCGTCGGCATACCCACGCTAAATTCAACGGGAAAATTGACATCACGTGACCTCAACAACAGTTCAATTCCCCGCTAGATTTAGTGGGGAAAATGACGTCACATGTCATGGTGTCACGTCACCTATAGACAAATTCAGTTTCTCTGCTAAATTTAACGAGAAAATTGACGTCACTTGACCTCAGCACCAATTTAGTTACCTCACTAAATTTAGCAGGGAAAAAGACGTCACATGTCTTGGTGTCACGTCACCTATGAACAAATTCAGTTTTTTCGCTAGATTTAGCGGGAAAATTTACGTCACGTGACCTCAACAGCAGTTCAATTTCCCGCTAAATCTAGCTGGAAAATCGACGTTACGTGATCTCAACACCAATTCAGTTTCCCCGCTAAATTTAGCGGGAAAATTGACGTCACGTGACCTCAGCACCAATTTACTTACCTCACTAAATTTAGCAGGGAAAATGACGTCACATGTCTTGGTGTCACGTCACCTATGAACAAATTCAGTTTTTCCGCTAGATTTAGCGGGAAAATTGATGTCACGTGACCTCAACAGCAATTCAGTTCCCCGATAAATATAGCGGGAAAGCTGATGTCATGGTATCTCAACACCAATTCAGTTTCCCCGCTAAATTTAGCGGAAAATGACGTCACATGACCTGGCCTAACGTCAACTATGAACGAATTCAGTTTCTCCGCAGATAAAGCGGGAAAATTTACGTTACGTGCGAAGGAGGAGGGGAAGGTACGGAGGCGGAGGAAAGGAGGAGGAGGAGAAGGGGAGAGAAGGAGGAGGAGGAGGAAGGGAGAAGAGGAGGAAGGGAGGCAGAGAGGAGGGGAAGGTAGGAGGAGAAGGTACGGAGTAGAAGAAGATGCATACTCTCTCCTTCGTATGCTGCCCTCCTCCTGATAGAGCTTGTGGAAAATTGACATGCGTGCCATAGATCTTCTGTACTGCATGCAGTTGGGTTAGGTTGACGTTACGTTTTATGTATGACACACTGGAAATACGGGAGAAGTCGCGGGTTATAAATCGTGCAGCTAAATTTTGAAGTGCTTCAATATGGTTTGTTAAGTAAAGCTGATAAGGGTGCCACATGATGGACGCCGCCACTTCAATGTTTCCCTGTGTCGGAAGAACGGCAGAAGAGGCAGTTAGTTTACTTTGCATCATCGGATTCTGTTCCAAGATCTCACGGTCAGCCGTCTCCACTTATCAAACCGCACGCTAGAACTAACGTTCCTGTTGTTAGTGCCTACGGGCAAAATCACACCATCAAAATCGGACAGGAAGTCAGATAGCTGAAAAAACGGGTTCTCGATCCACGTGCCACTAAATGCCAACACCTCCACGCGTCTACCAGATTATTCGATTGTAAATACTCATATAATTCTCAATCGAATCAGCGGTGACCAAGATACGAGGCATGTCAAAGGCGTGAGCGTGCTATAGTGCACGAAGGTCCAAAGGAATGAAGAGATTAAAGCAACATATGCATCTACACCATCACGCTGACAGGTTAAGTGGTAAGAGGAAGCTCTTCCCACCCCTTTCCCCTCTAGCACAGCTAACGCTGGAGAGGGGCGACCTCTCTTCCAGCGTTCACTCTTTTGAAGTGAAAAGAGGTGGGAGGAACTTCCCTTGAACCCTTCTTCTGTCACCGACTTTAGATACGTATATTCTACTATTCTACACAAAAAGCAAAAAAAAAAAAGTGAAAGCCTTTTACAATTCCCTGTAACGCCGAATTAGAGCGCAGCTCTTGAGGAGGAGGGAAAGGGTACTGAGGGCAGGGTATACCCCTCGTCCCTCCTCCTCATCCTGCCCGTTACCCCTCCCTCCGAGCAGCGTCGCCATCGGCGTAACCATGAGGTCACGTGACCCTCGTGACGTCGCGTGACCCTCGTGACCTCATATGGGTTACGTGACGTCAGCGGTCACGTGGCCTCACGGGGTCCGGGACCCGGTGACCCCGTGCCCTTTAGGGGGTCCTGGAGGGGGGGCTCAGGACCCCTAAAGGGGTCCTGGGCCCCTCAGGCCCCGCCCTCAGGACTCCCCTACAGGGGGTCCTCAGGACCCCTAGTGAGGTCACGACACTTCAGGGGCCGCGCCTGGCGGTCACGTGACCCCGTGACGTCACGTGATCCCGCGGGTTGCGGAACGTGCCGAAACGTCACCGCGGTTACACCAACGCGACAGCGACGCCGCCAGGCCGAAATGGGCGCCCGTACTTCGTTTCAGCTTGGGTCCAGACGCAGGCGATGCTACAAGCGAGCTCCGGGCTTTCAGTTCCTGCCAGCACGCGCTCGTGCAATGCAAGCACTGTTCAGGACCACACGCCTGCGCTCGTAGCATCGGCTGCGTCTGGACCCGCTGAAACGAAGTATAAGAGCGCTCTAAAAGCAATGAAGATAATGTCGAGACCGCTTTAAACAAACCAAAATCACTTGCTCAAAACCATTCGGAAATGACCGTCTGCACAAGGAAAGAACGTCAAGCACGTGGCAAAACAATAGCGAGTCCTAACCGTAAGTCACTTACTGCGTGGAATCCACTCCGGAAGTGACGTAGAGCGTGGATGAAGCCGTTCTTCCCAAAGTTGAAGCTTGCGCGAGTTGGTATGACATATTTGAGAATTAAAACAGCACAAAGGACGAGGGACCAGATGAAGAAAGGTCACAGATCACATGCGTTAGTGACATTTTAGCGAAGCGCGACGTTTGATGCGAATCGACGTTTAGCGAATAACGGAGGGCGCGCGTTAACCCGCCGCCGCGCTGCGTTAGCGCGTTGCGGCGACAGCCCGCGACTGCTCATTGACAAAAATGTGAGCCCATTTGGCCGCACCCGAAAACGCTCGCTGCAGCGTCCGACTATTCGCTGAAGCGTCATTCGGTGAAACGTGGGCGTTGCGCGAAAATGTCATTCGATCAATAGTGCCATCCGATGAAGGTGAGACGACAGACACAGTGTCTGTGTCTTTCTTAATCTGGTGACTCGTCCTCTGCGTTGTTTTAATTTTCCGTTCTTCCACCCGATTCGGCTACGTCCCCGCGCGTGGATGTAGTCACTCCCATCCAAAAAATTGTTGCGTCATGATGCCATCATTGAAATCACTCGGACGTCTGTAGGCATGGTGTTTGACAAAATGCTTGCTCTCTGGCAGTTGCAATTTTAGAACCGTCAGGTGAAGTGCATGTTCTGGCCTGGTACTCGTCCTAGAAGAAATTGATTGATTGATTCATAGATGAATGAATATATGGTTTGATTGATTATTTAATTGAATTGGTTGATCTATTTATTTATTTATACAATTGCTCGATTGATTGATTGATTAATTGATTGTTTGTACTAGTATATGATGCGTTCGCCTGTCTTAGCTGGATGTCGCCGCCTCCTCAAATAAAATGAAGTGAGGCAGCTCCCCTAACTAAAGCGCGGGCGCTTTGTTTTACAGCTGCATGGTAAGAGAGAGGCTTCAGTGTAATACGACTAGAATAAAGCTTTTATTTTCACAGTGTGTATTGGGTAAACATTTTAACGCGTTTAGCTATTAATCAGGCCGCACCAGTGAGCATCCCATATATAAGCCTGTAAGGGCCTCAAAATCTAGGTTCATATGACCCATTCGGGGCCCACATGGGTTGTGGGAAGCAATCGAGCACCCGGAAACAAAGATCAGCTACTGCGTGCAGTCCACTGCGATGGCGTCAATTTCCACACGGGCGTCCTGGTGTAAAAGAAAATTTAAAATTTAAATTTCAAGATTATTTATTTTATTTCGGCAGTGCAATCGAGGTAACACTACGAGCGAGCGTATCAGCTCGAAAAATAAATTGACAAATAGAGAACTCGACGTGCGCAGCAGTCATCATATATTATATAACAATATTGAAAAGCAAGACGTCACCGAAAGATTATTTTTTCCGGCTATTTGTCCCGGGTCTGCCGTTCGTATCTTTCTCATCGGACTTTTTCCTAATCTAATAGTTCGCCGCTTATTTTAAAAAAACGACCCTCACCAAAACGTGCCAAATTTACGTTCGTAACTAAATGGTGATAAATTCAGTAAGATATATAGACATTTGTATATGAAAGGTGACCCCTTATTTGGCTGATTAAGGCCAAAGTAGTCGAGCTATATGGCGAGCATGTGTGTGCCAAAATACGTCTTTGGCGCACGCTGCAACGCAGGCAGGGGCGCGCCAAATGAAAGGACAAAACAGCGAACACACGGGAAAGGCGCGATGACGAGAGGCAGCCGAGCTCGTGGCCTCATTGGTTGAGGCCGGGGTAAACAAAAGCACGTGGGCGCATATGGCGGGTATAAACAAATACGCGATGTGCGGAAGGAGGCTGACGAATTTGCTCACCGTATAATCACCGAGGGCGTAAGAGACACGCCGGGTCGTGCTGAGTCTCGCTCATCTCATTATCGCCCAGTGGCCAGCGAGATATTGGGGCATTAAGAGATAAAGCTCGCCCGAGAACCAATCGCAAAACAAGCGCAGGATCACGGCGCATTCAATGTGTGTGATTGGCAACTTTCGCTCATTGCTGAATGGAAGTACAGTAAACAGATAATAACTGCAGAAAGGTGATTGAGATTAGACGGAGATTGACGGGGTTTACCAGCGGAAGTTTCGCCATCTGGATCGCGACTCGTGCAGGGGGTTCTTCGGGGAAAACTACAAACAGAAGCGAAAGAAACATGACACAAACGATAATTGACTTACAAAACAAATAGGCGAGAAAGCTCAGGAGTTAAACAATGAACTACATGAACAACAATCCCACCAAAACGCGTTTCTTCGCACATGGTAGAGGGGGCGATCACTTGTGTAACGTGATCATCCCACACGTGTGCGACGAACACGACGAAGGTCCGCCATTGCAGACGCGCTGTCACACCCGGTCATGTCCGACGCATGCCATGCGTTGTGTTCGTTTCGTCTGAGCCGGTTATACTAGGAGAGCTATGCAGTTTCATCAGTATGCCAGAGTAACCGGAAACGGTGTGTCCCCTCCGCCATCATGTGTTTTTGACGCCTAACAATCCATGATAGTTTCTCGGTAAGGTGACACTCCATTTTGTGTTATCCCCAAGTCGGCTTGTTGTACCTGGCCACAAGTTCCACTTCTTGATCAAACTCTTTCAGTATAAACGGTTCACTGTTTCGTCGACCCATAAAGAGTCAAATTCCCCAAGAAACAAAACAAATAAACAT
The DNA here is from genome assembly GCA_037355805.1 of Ixodes ricinus. Classification (NCBI taxonomy): domain Eukaryota; kingdom Metazoa; phylum Arthropoda; class Arachnida; order Ixodida; family Ixodidae; genus Ixodes; species Ixodes ricinus. The sequence goes on from JAZHYW010048710.1 coordinate 14,228, forward strand.
CAATTTTCAAAAGACGTGCGTTTCAAGAAAAGAGTTCCAGATTTCACCTTCCCTTTTATTTCTCACCCCTCTCCCCCAAAACAAAGTAGCGAACCGGGACAAAATACCCCAGGTTAACTTCTTTGTCTTCCTTTTCTGCCCTTTTCTTCCTTCCTTGTCATATATGTGAACCATGGTTCTCAAACCAATACTCTTCAAAGATAGTCGTGCATATTGAAGACCTGACTGCAGTGTGAGAGGAAATATTCCTGATAACCGTATTGGTATATGGACCGCAAACTCCACATAGTGACTCAGTTGCTCTGCTATTAATTAATTTAGACTTCGTTTCTACGTTTTCTTTAAAACTCCCAAATGTAATCTAGGGTACGCTAATTTTTTTTATAATATACAATTTTGTTGCGTGAATGTGTGTCTTTTGTTTTCTGACGCTCTTGTTTTTCAAAAACTTTAGAAGTTTTTTGTTTTTACTTACATTCGGAGTAAACTTTGTTCATTTCTGCAACTTCCTTTAAGTCTGCCAGGTACACCGTGCACTTCACCACTGAAAGAAAATGATGCTAGTGTTGAGAATTCTTCCTTGCTTGCAACAACAGAATGAGACACAGACTGAACCCTGTTCCACAAGCAAGCAAACGTGTACAAAACAAAAGATTATGGAAAATATTAGAGCTAGCATGATCATACCCCATCGCTAGTACTATTTACGGTTTAAAACACTTAAGATAAAAAAACGTCTTTGCCAAATTGGTATTTTATTTGCTAATTACCCAGTGCGCTCTGAGACCTTCGGGATCCCACCTTGCGTGTATCTTGCGGCAAAAAATAATAATAATTATTTAAAAAAAAGGAACACTGATATTACTTTTAATAGGCACTTCTAAAATTCGATCGGTCCTCCAACAATACCCACCTGGCACATTGATTATGTACGTTCCCAACCACTATTTTTAGCTTCACTTCTTTAAAAGAAAGCAGATTGAAATGTGGTATGTGAATTAAATGATGTTACCTTACCGTTTTTGTAATTCATTCTTCCCTTTTCCAGCACCTCTCCCAGCATTGTGAGGACCTAAAAAACAAACAGACAAGGTAAGAACATTCCGCGAAGTGGAATGCATTTCGTGCTGTGGGAACAAATACTATCTGATATATAAATTATTCGAGTTTTAATGTAACATCAGTCATGGATCTCGATACAAATGTTGAGTTCCCCTTTATAGAGGAAAGTAGGTAGTGGACGAAATAATTTTGTTTTAACGAGCAGTGTAACGATTTATGGAGTTCGGCTTAGCACTTGTGGGAGTAAGTCAATCAAGATATGACGACTGTGATTGGATAAAGAGGAAGAAGCAAAGTACTGGGCGCGTGTGATTGGTTTTCTCTCAATCCCATGTGCTACGGTCAGATCCATGTAAACGCAGCCAAGGTTTCTACAATGAAGAACTGAAAAAATATCTTTGGTAGAGTGCGCAAGGTTTTTGCTTTAATGGAGCGGAACAGATTTGCATTTGTGTACATCTAAACTTTTACAACCACTTCCAAGTCGCGCGTGCAGTGACATGCTCTGGGGGCACGGAGAACTTCCGGTTGAGTTCTTTCCTTAGCGCCCTCAGCGAAGACTGTGTGGTGTACACTCTAAGTCTAAGAAATGCCTGCGCCGTCTACTTACCCGCAAAGCACTCGAAGAGCCAATCTTTACGATCTACGAAATAAGCTCAGCGAATGATGAAGCCGAACATCTGTTTAGACCTCAACATAAAGTCTGCGCTGTGGCATTACGCAATGCAAGCATGACACTTTGCATTGCTTAATGCCACAGCGTAGACTTCATTTTTAGGTCTAAACGGATGTTCCACGTCATCATTCGCTGAGCTGACTTCGTATACCGCAGACATTGGCTCTTTCAGTGTTTTACGCGTAACTAGACGCGCAGGTATTTCTTAGAGTGTAGCGAGAACTCACTCTGCCAGTGTTATCGGTTTCGAATGTTTCTCACTTTCCATAAGCTTACTGGCATTTATTGGGACCCAGGTACTCTCCAGCCAGGCCGCTGACAAAAAAGCTTCTTTGTTGCCGCTTGAGTTTAAGAATAAAAGCCAATGTTTTCCTTCGGTCTCTCTTTCGCAAAACTTGACAACCAAGCTTTAGGGATCTGTTTGACATGAGCACTGCGTGATCATTCCATAGGGGCATATGACAAATAATGCATTGACATTGACATGCATTTGCGTACTGGATTGCGCCAAGCCGCTGGAATGAGGGGAATAGCCGAACTAAAAAGAAACGCTGATACCCCTCACACCGCTTTGTTTTTTGTTGCCTTGGTGATTTAATGTGGTGTTAGGAGACTATACAATAAATGTTTTGCTACAGAATAACGTATACTGTATTCTTAATAAAGCTAAAAAAAACTGAACTGCTCGAAACCGAAACTGGGGCACCAGTGCGAGGTTCATGGCCGTGACATGTGGGCGGTGTTGTGGACCGAGGAGGAGGAAGAAACGTAGAGGAGGAGAGAGTTGCCGGAAGTCACGTGGCTACTCCCCCTCTCGTTTGATTTTCTCCGCTTCCCTGGTCACTTCCGATCGCTGTTCTGTGCTTGAAGATCAATTTGCCGATAGCGCGAACGGTAGTTCCGAAGTAGCGGTAATGTGTGCCTTAGGTGACCCACGACTTTAATTATATTTGGTATGTGTTACTGAACGGCACGTGACCATGGAGAAGAGGGTGAGCGCGACTCAAACCAGTCAGTTCTTGACCGGTGGATTTAGGGAGAAAAAGAAAAACGAAAGCCGTTTACAACTCCCTGTAACGCCGAACTAGAGCGCAGCTCTTGAGGAGAGGAGGGAAGGGTACTGAGGGGAGGGTAAACCCCTCCTCTCCTCAGCATCCTCATCCTACCAAATACTCCTCCTCCCATCCTGCTCCTTCCTCCTCGCCCTCCTCCTCGTCCTCCTCGCTTCCTTCTCCTTATCCTCCCACTCCTCCTTTTTCGTCCCCCCTCGTCCCTCCCCTCATCCTCCTCCCCTCCTCCTTCCTCCTTCACCTCCTCCTCCTTCCTCCTTCCTCCTCCTCCTCCCTCCCCTACTCCTTCCTCCCCTCATCCTCCGTCCCCTCCTCCACCTCCTCCCCTTCCTCCCCCTCCTCCTCCGCTCCTCCTCCTCCTTTCCGCGCGGTGAATTATGAGATATTTCCCATGATGGGCACCGCGCGGTTACACCGACGGCGACGGCGACGCCGCTCAAGCCGGAAACGGGCGCCTAAGAGCTGTGCTCCGAAAAAAACAATTTTGAGCAGCAAGTCGTCTTTGAGTACCTGGGGTCTCATATGTCATGTGCAAATAAAAACGTCAGCGAGCACAATCCACTGTCCCCTAAACAAATGTTGGAACTCAGCCTGTGCCTTGTGCTTTGCCAACCGATGATAAACATCGGCCGCATATAATCGGCCGCAGGTCACGTGACAGCTCGTTCTGGATGCGAGTTGAGCGGATAAGCGCTGATTGTTTTTTCGAATTTTTCGCGGCTGCCATTGCGAGGGGAAAAAACTAACGCGTGTTTAATAGGTTATGGATGTCAAGGAAGTCATGATTACTGAAAGTACAAAAAATTGTTGCGCCGCTTCTTTAAAGGTTTCGACAGAACAGCCCAACCAGTCGGGATGGCCGATGTACGCGGCCCATGGCCTATCTCGGAGGTAAGGAAACACAGGAGTAATCACATTTTTCTCCGTTACGTCACGGAAGCAGCATGAGAGCGTAGTATAAAACCCGAGATTCAGGAACACAGAGGGGACGAACACAACGCCCCTTCTGTGTTCCTGAGTCTCGGGTTTTATTACCATGAATCATCACCAGCTCGCTTGTTTTTTTAAGTATTATTGCAGATAGGGCTTGCTTTCGTTGACTCCGGGTAGATGGCATCACGAACGCGTCGTCTCATAAAACCTTAGCCACAATAATATTATGTTGACGTATATCTATTTGACATTGGAGGCGAAAATGCAAAGGTCAATTGGCTTGAAATTGAGCAGATAATTCACATACTTGCTAATTCACTACTACGTATACCTCGAGAACGTCAAGGCCTGTTTTTCTCATTGTCGCCGATACGCAACTGCACATCGAAAAATCAATTTTTTTCTTTTACCTTTAAGATTCGGCCTTAAGCCGGAATATTCCTGGAAAGCTTTTTTTTCAATTTTGTATTGTTGTGTACATAAAATAAAAGCAACTGACAGCAGATTCCTCCGAGATTCAATTTTATAGACTGCCGTGTTAGAATGTTCCGGCAAAAAAACCATAAGAAAAGTTAGATCATTTTTAAATACGACATTTTCACATGTTTGTTTTAATATGCGCCAAAAATTCCACTAATTGCAGAGCGTACATAAAAAAAAATCAGTTTATTTTTATTCAGTCATTATGCAAACTACATGATGACCGACGTTGACCGCTGACATAAAGTCTGCATTTTTGGGACATATCATTCCTCGGTTTTCAACGAAAAGAGCAAATGTAATATACGCTATATTTACGCCGTTAGAGCACAGCTTAGATGGAGGTCACGACCCGCTTATAGCCCCGCCCATTACTACTTGATTTGTTTGGTTGCTCGGCCGAATTCTTGCGCAACTATAGTGTTCCCTGTCGCGCCTGCTCATGGTGCGAGCAGACGCGTGGCAGCCTTTGGCATCGTCTGATATAATTCCACCACCACCTACGTACCTGTATCTGTCAAGTTTTGAGACAGCGCCCCTGGCGAGAAACATCGGATAGTTTTAGGTCGGCGTTTCCACTGCGCGTAGCGTCGCGTCCTTTCGAATTCGCCCTGTTAGTGCGCGTGAACAATGAGCAGACGCCGACGGAAGCTGACAGACGCTAGTTTACGCCCGTGGAAGGTACACTGATGAGACGTATAGGACGCCGCTTCACGTCAGCATTAAATGGTCGCGTCTCGCGGACGCTAGCGGAGGTGACTCTTCTGTGGTCGCATCTCGTGAACGCTACGGTGCCCCCTGGCCGAGAGAAAGAGGCCTATCGTTGTCTGCAACGCCCGAAGACGTGTCCACGAAAGCGGCGCGTCGGCTTCCGATGTCGCCAGCGTCCGTCTGCTATTCCGCCGATATATAAAAAACATCTTCCCGGGGAACCATGGGGTGATGCGGAGCATCGTGTTGGTTCCGAGGAAAGAGTCAGTTGCGTGCTGACGTCGAGAGATGGCGCCCCCGACTGCCCTAGCGTCACCCCCTACGCGAGCCTTCGTCGCGGCTCGCGGCAGAGAAACTTGAAACGCTCACCGCTCGCCGTTTATTTTTTTTTTCACACTTGAAGGAGAGGAGACTAGAGGAGGAGAGTTGCGCGTGCGCGCGCGGTGTGAGTAGAAGCGAACGCACGCGCAGTGCACGCAGCTGGTAGAGAGAGAGAGCGGAAGAGTAACGCGCAGCTGCTGGAGAGAGGGGAAGGAGGAGAGTTGCGCGTGCGTAGCGAGAGTGCGGACCACAAGGCCGCGGGACATAGACCCGAGCAAGAGATGCTCCGCATCTAAAAAGGGTCGGCAACACTCGTAAGACGCGACCATGAAAGCGCCGTTCTAGCGTTCCATAATGGGTGAGCCACTCTTCGATACAAGTGTCTGTCAGCCTCCGTCGATGGGCGGGAGAAGGCGACAGAAAGAACTAAAAAATCAACAAAACAAATATGCAGTTTTTTTTAGATTTTCTGTTCTTGTTTTTATTTTTTTTGCATGGGATCCGAGAAAGATGGGTGAGCGTCATAACTTGCACAATGAGAACGTGACCAAAATATTCACTTTGGGAAGCCAGGTGCGCTGCAAGACATGAGAGTTACTTAACTTTCGAAGCGAATTGGCGTTCAAATTTTATGAGGTACGAACGCCCGATGGCCTCCAGCCAAATGGGCTCGCAAATTCTTGTCTGTGTAGGTATGTTTCCGGTATTGAAACCATGGTCGGAACCACGAGGCTTGCCCAATTCACAAAGCAGCCGGGCAGCTTTTACGGGAACCAACATTTTTATTCGGTATCAACACGCGCAAACGAAAAAATCAAGCCACGAACAAGCAGAAATAGCCGTTAAAAATGGGCGCCTGCACGTAGCAATCTAATATTTTCATCAAAAGTGTATTTCACGGGGGTTTTCTCTCATAAATTTACAGGTCGTAGCTTCCTTTCTGTAAAAATTGGGACAAAAAAAACTTCGATAGGGTCAACGGCGGACGGCGCCACAGACGACCGAGTCGATTGGCGAGGAATGTTTGGCGCACGTATTGATAGATGGCGCTACTTCCTTGTTCCGAATAGCTTTTAAAAAAATATCAAGAATGCCCGCGACGACCGTGGTCTATTCAAATTAACAAAAAACTTTTTAATGTACTTTTGGTTGAAAAATAAATGCGAACAATAAGAGAAAAACTTGAAGCAACAAAAGTAATAGAAAAAGCGGTTATAATAAGGACTGCGGTCCTGATGCCGACGGATTTCGTCTGCATTTCGTCTGCTTTCTTTTTCTGGTCGGCTGCACCCAGTGATCTCTAGAGATCAGTGGCTACACCTGCAAAGTGCTTCCGAGGCGTCCCCGCCACCCTATTCGGTCGTCTTCGTCACCCGCCGCCGTTGGCCCTGGCAAGTTTTTTGGCCCTATGTTTTGCAGAAGGGAGCTGCGCCTTGTAATTTTACAAGATAAAGCCCACCTAGGAAATACATCTTGGATGAAAGGTGTAAATTGCTATGTGCAGGCGTCGATTTTGACGGCGTATTTTAAATTGAGCCTCGGCATTTCAGACACCTTATTGTTGACGTGGGACGCTATGAGCCTAGGCCAGTCCAGCTACGAAAACATGCACCCGCGCAGCGCTTTTGAAGGCGCGTGCTTGCGACAGTTGTTTGCCGCAAACTAGGTCGGTTGAGAAGATCTTCCTCTAAACACACCGGTGAACGCAAAACGACTCGCACTCATAAATGTAAACAAGCTCAACACTACGCTCGTTCAGCATGGCCTAAGCGTGGGGAGTCATGTTTGTTATCGTGGGAAACCAAAGCAGAAGGGAAATATCTGGATATTTTTGAAACAATAATGACTCTATCTAGATTGTGTTCCTCAAACATTAAAAATGTCGATAAAAAAACTCTTACGGTACGAAGAAACAATTTTAGAAGGAACATTTCACACTCCAATCAACTCTCCAACCAACGAGAGCCGAGAAACGGAACTTAGCTAGCTAACCGTAGTTAGTTATGGACGGGGAACTAGATCAGAGCTCCCCCCCCCCGTTTTAAATTGCGTCTAATAACATAAATATTGCTAAATCTTATTTGTTTTTGTTAAAAAAATGGTTAAACAAAACTAGTTTTTGTGTCCAAGATTCAAGCTTTAAAAAAATTATTTTCATTTTAGTGTTTCTTTAAGAAACGGAGTGCATGGCATGCCTTGTTATTATCTCCATATTTCTTCCATCGTGATTTGTTATATCTTGTGTTTTTGTTTGGTGCTATCATCGGGTTATGCAGGGTTCGCCACACACTGCGTTTGTTAAGCTGAAAGTGTACAATAAAATACATCTAGGGTTCTGAAGGACTTGCCGCTCGTGTCTCGGGAACGATTCCACCGGGAACCAGAGAGCGAGTCTCCGGATTGATTCCCAGCTGGCCCGAGATGTACATGGTGTCTCCAACTCGAATGGCAGCACTGTGGACAAAAACAAAACATTCTCCGCTTAAAAACAACCGCGTAGCGTCTCTCCGTACTCTCGCTAGAATCAAAGCTAAGGAAATACTGCAAGACCATTTGAGCAGATACTATTTTTTTTAAGTGGTGTATGAATTAGGCACAGGCTTTAATCGAGCCACTTCTGAGAATACAAAACATTCTGGATTCTTCTCTAGTCGCCGACAGTTTAAGAAACGTGGGGAGAGGTTTATTATGGTGAACCTTTGATCCTTTCTTTGCGATTCGTTCGTCGGCGTTCTCCTCGGCCAATAACATAATCTCACAGGCACTCGAGCGATAATAAGATGAACGACGAGTAAGAGAGCTCTTTATCGTTTCTTAAGTTTTATGTGACTAGAAACATGAATTCTTACCTGATCGGGTAGGTCGACTTGGCGGGGATCACCTCACGAGTCATCTTCGACATTTTCCTCACTAAACCGACGCTTATAATTGCCTCGACAAAATAAAAGTAGAGAAGTGATAGCAAAGACTGGCAGTCTGTCTGTGTGAACTAGATAATAAGTCTCAGAAATTACAAATGAAAAGAGAGGAGTGAAAATAAGATAAAGGTGTCGTAAAAGTAGAATTGAGGATCAGGTTAACTGCAACCAAAGAGGGTAGAGGTCGCAGATATATTTTATGCGAGCTATAGCGGCGGGAAAAAGCAGACAAGTGCGCTCTCTGAAACGTTGGTCTCGTCGAAGGCAGCCAGGTGTTGGCTTTCCGCTATAGGAAAGGCAGAGGCGTACAGGAATGAGCTCCATTGGTAGCTCAGAATTACCGTATTTTTCGGGTTCTAGACCGCAGGGGTAAATTTCGGTTAAAAAATATTTGTTTTTCACAAAATGCCTAACAAACACGTAAACAAAAAAATCTCATAGTCAGCTGAAGTTTGATAAACGCCTGCTTTATTAGCTAATAAAGAAGCTGCTATCAAACGTAAATAATTATTAAACACACTTCGCCATTCACAAAATCCGTTTCGTTTCGTCATCATGAAACGATTTTGAAAAAAAAAACAGATCCTTGTATACGGGGGCGCAAGTTCGTCTGCTTCTTGCACAGTGGTCGTGATGGATGTCAGAACGCCGAGCTCTTATTGACTGATTGAAAAAAAAATATATATATAGTGGGTAGACCTCACAACCCCTAGCATTGAGGTCTATCCATTCTTATTTCGATAAAAAGCCAATCAAAGCTCGGCGGCGTCCTGTCGTCACCGCAACCCCTGGACAAGAAGCAGACGACTTGCTTCCCGCATAGTCCGCACCTGTAGACAGTCCACGCAGCGTACAGATTTTAACTTCTAAACACGTGTAGTGCGCGGACTATAGGCCCTGGAAATGCGGTCGCTAGTGTGCCCAGATTTGTGAGTGCTTCCAACCGCTGAATCGGGGTCACGTGGTTTGTGGACTGCGCCTGCAACACAAGGTGCGAGGAGGGTGCGAAAGTGTCGATAGTGTGCAAGCGCCTCCAAGTTTAGCTCAGCCTCTCTTCCCGCTAAACTCCAGGCGGCAAGGCTCGCATGCGCATCAGCATGTCTTGTACAGGTTACTCGAAAAAGTCATTGATTACAATTACAATTACTCTTCGTTAAAGTGTATTCGATCTGATTACTCAAGTACTTCTTGACAGGAAAAGCGATTTGAGCGTTAGTTGAAAACGTAACCGTTAAGCCTTATTCACGTGGTGCGATTTTAGTTGCGATTTTGCAGTTGCGACGTCGCTCGCACGGCGAAAGAAAATCGTGGTGGAAGCTGCGCGATTTTCACCGCCGCACTTTCGAAATCGCGAGCAAAATCGCACCGGTGAATCGGGCTTTACCGTGTTCCGAATTACTTTAGATTTTCAAAACGACAGAATTTTTCGGCTGGTTTGAAAACTGGCTTTTCGTACCTTCAGTTATTGAATTAAATCGCCGCATTGGGCCCGATTCACAGCGGTGCAATTTTACTTGCGATTTCGCAGTTGCGACGCCGTTCGTGCGGCAAAAAAACGTGGTCGAAGCTGCGGTTCTCAACGTTGCAGCTGCAAATGCAAGAAATCGCACCATGTGAGTCTGGCTTCAAACACTACTTATCATCTCAATCCAGCAATTTTGGTGGATCATCACCCCGTTGTAGACTTGGTTCGGGGATTTCTTTGTAGGAAACTTCTAGAAACAAAGAATGTCATTAGAAAGGGGATGAAAAAATGACTACCGTTTACAAGTAATTTTAGGACTTCCAAAAGTAGTCAGATTACTCTCGCGATTACTGTCTAATAATGTAAATCAATTATTACAACATTACTTCCGAAAATCAATTGATTACAAGTAATTGGATTACTTGTACTATGTACCGTACAAGTCTGCACAACACCAACCAGGTCTGTCCACGAGCTGTCCGCCATTAAATCGCAAACGCCCTCTGTGCTTTGAGTTGCTCCCTCTCCTAAATCTAGGCTCTCTCAACTTCATGCTCGGCTCTAACGGCCACAGCGAACAACCTTTCTGGAGCAAGGGTGGCATTGTCCTCGGCAAGTCAGTCGAACAAAAAAGAAAGTGGTGCCACTCATTTAGTTTTTTTTTTCTGTACAACTGCGCCAAGCACCTGCAACCCTGTGCAGTAAGCACAATTTGGAAAATATAGACCTGATGTATCTTTTTTTCTTTTTTTTTGTAGCCGCACATGTAGAATTTAAAAGAAAACTACAAAATTGCAGGCGAATTCTGGTTTATACTGCAACCTATTTTTTCTACGTTTGGCGCACCTACTTGAGGGCTAAAGCATCCAACGTTTCCATCAGTCGAGATAATGAAAACATAAAACAGACAATTTCACGTAATGTAGCCTCTTCATTGTAAAATTATAAATGGTATCTGATCTAATAATCACACGTTACCATGTAATGAAACACTGACCGTATGGATTTGCTTGACGGTGAAGCAATTTATAAATCTTTCCCATGTGGTACTTTTATTAAATATACATGTTGCGCTTAAGATAAATTAATTTCACGCAATAGGGTTGAATTTTCAAATATGTTCTATAAACTCAATACGAAGAAAGAAAAACACAAACAGGGGACAGAACACAAACACGGGAAAGAAATTCCGTTTATTTTTTTTTAGAATGTTGTTAGAGCTTAGAATTAAGAAAAATATTTAAAATTGTTTCTCCGTGTAGGAGCGAGTCACACCCATCAAGTCAGTTTTAACCACCTGTGACGATACTTCACATTTTCTCAGCAAGGTCGTTACCAATCAATTCTAGAGGCTGGGCGGCGATTAAAAGTTTTAATACCATTAATCGTTACCATTTAATCAATTATTTATTCTGTTAATCGGTTGCATTCACTTAAGGCATAATGTAAAGCCGGTGTCCAACTACACATATTCTTTTCATTATTTCTTGATTTGTCATCAATGACGAAATGTACCCGTCACCTTATTTGAATCATGACGGTGGCACCAACCACAAATGGAAAACACAGGCAAGCAATTTTAAAGATGAATATTTTTGCATTAATATTCAAATCATATAATCACTTTGGATGACAATCATAGGTAAAGCTAAACTTATTTACCATGAAATACAGCAGTGTTGCCTCCTAAAATGGTTAAATGCGTACCAAGAAGTAAAGCAGGCATTTTTACTTTTTCCTCAAAATTTCTAGCTCAGAACCCTGGCAAATAGCCGGTCTAAAAAATTAATCCGCATTAAACATTATATGATTAATCGGAAGTTTAATCGATCAATTACTCAGCCATTATCAATCCATAGACGTTTTCATAATGGCTAACTAAAACAACTCAGTTTGTACAACAGGAAACGGTGATAAATTTTATCGGACTCTAAACTACGCGAAAACAAATAGCATGCATTTAGATTTCCCTATGAACAGTTGAAAGAAATGTTCATTCGAGAAACGCAGCAACTACATTGCTGGCTTCTTGTTATTTGCATGACAAACGGGGGTTCTAGATAGATTATTTTTCACCGCTGAATTCCTGAATTCTGCACGAAAGACGTTCTTTTTGTGGTATAGTGCGGTTTCATGTGACATTCGTGCGGCGCAAACTTTGGCGGGACGCATGTTGATGAACATGGCGTCCAGCGAGGAAACAAATCGAAATAAACTTTATTTCATGCAACCTAAACACGTGCTCGATCGTACTTACCGAGTCCTCTCCTCCACGGAGTTCCTCTCTGAGGTTCAGCGTTTCATCAACACCAATAGCAACTCCGATAACTAAGCTTCGGTGTGTAAACAAATGGCGAAAGCGGCGGATGCTGTTCATCAACCTGTTGGGACGCGGCTTACTGGAAGGGAAAGCGCGCTTCGTGGAACCGCCCTATTGGTGTATTTCCCCCTTTGTCAAGTTATCTTCATAAGGAAATGTGAACACCTGCACTTCTGAATACGTTCTGTGGTTGCCGCGAAATTGCTGCACAATCCGAATGGTTGCCGCGTCGGCGTTAGCGCGGTAGCATTTAAATCAAACTGGAGCAAACTGAGTATACAATAAGCGTCCCAGAATCAGCACTGTCCTTCGTGAACTTTAAGAAACAGTTTAAAAATCACGCCCTGTAAGTATAGGAATACTGGCCTATTTTGACTTGTCTTTGAATTGCAGCACGCCCAAAATGTGAAAATCATCAACGACACACATGGATTCACAACTCTTCTCCCACTTGGACAAATGCAACGCGAACTTATGCTGAGGAACGAGATTCAGTCGCTGCAATCCACCGCGATGGCTTCAATTTCTACACGGGCGTCCTATAAAATACAACAAATTCGATGTATAGAATTATGTCTACCTTAATCTGATTATCGAAAACAAGCTAGCATATTAGTTGCAATCACCAGTGGGAAAACAAAACAGTTCACAACGCACGAAACTTGGCAGATTTTAATAATCATTGCGATGTCGCTTAAATGGAAGCTGAAGACGTCCTATAATTTGATAGAAACAGTAACAGTTGTAATGTAGACACCTTAAAAATTATGTGTCTTAAGTTTTATATCGATATTGTTAGTAGGAGTGTCGCAAAAGCCAATTAAAACTTGGGCGTAGACCTGCCAGTTGCGAGCGCACCGAGGTAGGAAACCGCGAGAGTGGAGAGAAAAACAAGCAAAAGTAGACGTAATTAGCGAGGTCAGATGACCCTTGCTCGCCACTAAGCTGTCTCAGGGATGCCGTCAATGACGTCTCGACACTCGGGTTGATAACAGAGCTGGCAGAGAGGTTCTCCGCATGCCCGACAAAAATCCCCGCTGCAACGTATTTTTCAAAATAAATGCGGTTTGCGTTTGCTACTACCCAAGATAAGTGCGATCAACTGAATTCATAGGACAAAAAGCTATGGGAGTCCGCCTAACTTAGATTTCTTAAAAAGTGCTTCAGCTTTCCGTTAATTTACTTCCCATTTTTCTACTATGCAGTGAGGCACAAAAAAATCGGAATTCTTAATTATAGCACTTTTTTATTTTACATAAAATGGGTTACTACTAGGTTGAAAAAACAAACGACATAGAAGACACTAATCCATCGCCTCATGAAACATAACAGCAATGTCCGGCCAGTTTTCTTAAGACATGTAGTCTTTTGTTGTTATCAGTGACTTCTTCCAAACTCTAATGGCTTCTTCATTTTACTTTATTTTAAAAATCTAAGGCTCTATACTTAGACTTGTGATCATTCAAGCTGGTATGGCACTCTGTCTTGATTTACGGTCCTTCATTTGACACAAATAAATAAGTAATTTAGCTCGTCCGATATGACTCATAACCGGATCATTGAAATAGAAGCAAGCGAAAAACATTCTAATGCATTTTTAAGGCACTATAGCCATGACAACTTAAGAAACAAAGGGCGTGGCTCGTTAATTTCACGCTCCTTGCTATGCGATTCATATTTCTGCATTTTTTGGTTAACTAATAGCGCGATCTCAGTGGCTGCATAGCAGTCATAAGGTGACCAGGATTGCGCACGCCCTGCCTCTCTTGACTTATTACTAGCTCTATGCGCTTGAGTTGGTTCATTTGCCTGCACGAATTGTATACAAAAGAATCGGCTCGATAAACGCACAAATAAGATGCGTATGTGTGTTTCTTCTGTACTTCATTTTAGAGATGAACCAAATACGTATTGCGTCGTTGCCAATAATCGACCTATTGCAGAAAGTAATCATACTACTCAGAAATGTCAGCTTTCATGCTTTTCTAGCGCGAACTAGGAGGCCAATTATCGACCCTCTTTTAATCATCTTAGCTAGCCAGGAGAAACAGCGGACACGTACCCAACCAACGGGCATGCTGTTTCGTTGACGCTCTCATAACACTCACCTAAATCACGCTCCTCATTGGCCTTCCTCAATGGCATTCCTTAGAGAACCTCCTCACTGTATTTTTTTACAAATAATCCCTAGAGGCCATTCCCAATGGACCTCATCACTCACCTTCACCACTTGACACAATCAAAGACCCTTAGAAATTGTTCTTGTCACTAGTAATCCCAAATTAACCACATTACTCGGGCTGGAGCACACTCGCCATCCTCATTGGCAACCCTCAATTATTCTCATAAATGTTCATCCTCAATTGTTATCTTCAATTGCTTTCTCTTAGCATTCAGTTACCATTCTCACGAGTCAACCCGCTGGCCATCGTTAATGGCCATCCCCCATGGTTATCTTCAATGGTCCACTAACTCGCCTTTCTCACATACCATTCTCACTTTCCATCTTTACAGTCCATCTTTACACGTTAACCTCAATGGCCATCCTTGATGTCCCTTATCCCTGGATCCTCATCACTATACTCAACGACAATCCTCAGGCCTTCATCATCTACCCTCCTGAACAACCTTCTCTAATAGTTCTTACTGTGTGTTCTCATTACACGGCAAAACTTATTAAAGGACAATCAATAATTGGTGTTCAGAGTCATTGGCAAGCCTGTGCAGGCAATGCCTCTCGAAACTGTATTTTACATCACAGGTTATTGTCACAACTTGCCAGCTAAAGTCTCGCCTCCTGGAACGCTCAGGTGCAGGGGGTACTTCTGGGAAAACTACGAATAGATACAAAAAAAAGGCATAAAACCAAAATTAGGTCACTTGTAAATAAACGACGCCCAAAGCTAAGAAATGCATGTATAGAGACTATAAAATTGAACGCATTCAGATGAAACCCAGTTTCATCCCAAAAACAAATCCGAAACAAAGGTGACACAACTCGCGTTAACAACAATGTTTGTTTGTTTTTTTTTGTAATTCCGGACTTAAGTTGACCGTACGCAAAAGATTTATTCACGGTTACTACGCGTATTTCTTTAGTCCTAGTGCCGATGCAAAAAAATGATTCAGTTAAAAACAAAAGTTGTCGCGACTGCATAATCTAAACTACCTAAAGTGCCCCCAAACTTAACGCCACCACTCGGTTACCCAAATAGTGATTTATTCCGAGCTACTCAAAGCTATACCTTTCCTGCAGCAGCTGGAATGGCTTTCTCAAGCTGGATTGAGATGGGGATGCAAAACTTGCCACGTGGATTTAAGCGAGAAGGACCCATGAATGGCAGATAACACTCCAAAAACGGACCATGCGTTAAGTTTGGGGAGCACTGTACGAAGAGAAACAGAAATCGTGACACGCATCAGGTGTAAAAACCATACACAGTATCGACGATTTCGGCAGCATCCTCTCGTTTTCGAACCCTCTTAATGTTCCAGATTTGGAAAAGTCCGCTAGCCTGTTTCAAAACGATTTATAACGAATGCTAAGGGAATTTACCCGCTTGACTAGCGATCTGAAAACCATCTAAATGAACTAACAACACTTCATCTACTGGGTCCCGTGTTCTCGAAGTGTGCTCTTCTTTAAATTCAAGAGTGTTTATACGGGGTTAATTTTAGATACGTTAGAATTTATTGCGACGGCGCATGCAGCCGTCTTTCGGTTGGACTGGTAGTAGTTTCGATTGGACTGCACTGAGGCTATGGTGCCTTTATGTGCGCTTTGCACCCTATATAAACTGGACTGGGCTTGTTTGGTGAAGCCGCGGCGCGGTTCCCGCCGTGCTCTTTAGCTGTGTTTGTTCGGTCGTTACGACCGGCTTTTCATCTTGCAAGGGGGAAAAGTTTTCTGGCAGGCTTGTAATGACGCGCCGCGGGAGCGGGAGAGGGTTCAGCAGTTTCATAGCTCCGCGCCGCAAGGGTTATGGTGTTCGAGCTCTAATTTCGTGAGATTATACCAATAGCGGATATGTACCGCTATCTTTTTTTTCTCTGCTCCATTTATATTTTCGTTTTAAAGCGATAGATATACGGGCGACACATTTCAGAGATTTCGACCTTGTCTCCTGTCTCCGCCGCGCGCAAGCGATAAATGGAAAAACCTTTTTTTTTTCTCCCTCTTGCCCGAGGAGATGGAAGTGGGGACTTCACTTCCCGTCCGCCGTGCGCACAAAGAGAGCGAAAGAGCAGCCCTCGCCCCGACAAGGATTGCACGACGAAGGGAGAATTGTCATGACGTCTGTTTAAATGACTTGTTATCAAACATTACTCGCGTTAAGCTAAACCCACTTTGGCAGTATCCACAACGCGTAATGTTAAATGGTTTTAGAAATTTACACCGCGTTTACCCACTTAGGTACTTCACGGATGACTGGTGGCACTTGTCAGTGGCATCCACGACGCAGTAGACACTAGTATTAGCCATACCTCCGTCCTCAGGTACCTGACAGAACCATTGCACTGGCATTGCGCGACCGTGGTATAGCTATCGCTTTCGTTTCTTCCCACATTGGGGGCGGAAAATACAACCTTTTCGTGATATTAAAGTGTTTTTGTTTCTTTAAACTTACACTCGGAGTAAATCTTTTTCATTTCTGAAATCTTCCTTTATGTCTGCCAGATAGACAGTGCACTTCACCACTGAAACAAAATTAAGGCAAGTGTAGTGAGTTTCACTTCGCTCGCAACAAAACAAAGAGAAGAATATTGTGTTCCTTTCCACGCAGACGCGAGCCTGCACCGAAAAAACAAATGTGAAAGAATGTTAAATTTTCTGCCCACATCTGAACGCCTGTATATTGAAGGTCTAGAACACCCGAGAAAAAAGGAGGCCCTCTCAAATTTCTGAATCTATTTACCTTTGACATCTTCAGAGTTTCTGCCTTGGTGATAAACGCAAAGAGTGGCCTCCAGCTGTTCCGCCCAAAGTGCGCGCGCGCCATCCAAAGCACGGCGGAAGGCATAGAAACCCGTCCGGTAGGCCAGGCATTCAAATGGTACACCCTACCGTTCTCACTCTGCTGGTGACTATAGTAACAGTAACGTTGATACAAAAAGAAGCGACGACTTTGACTGTAGACAATGTCCAAATATCTATAACACCCTTCGCCCTATAGTCCGACCCCACACTTCAAATATCCACATTCTTTACACTGTTTTTTATTTAATTTAATTTTTTTTATTTAAAATTTAAAATGTTTAAAATGCAGATTAAATTGTAGCATATGAAAGTAAATTAATTTTTATAATCACTGATAGTTTAAGAAAAAGCACGGCGTGGCTTTCTTTTGTTCACGCTACAATGTTTCAGTGATTCTATCTTCGGCGTTTCCATAGGCATATACGCGATTCACATGGTCGGATTTTACTTGCGATTTCGCAATTCCGACGCCGATCGAGCAATGGAGCGAGCAAATTCGCACCCTGTTATCTCACTCGCTGCGGAGTGAGAGCAAGATGAGCGGGATTGCCTAAGTGCTCCGTTTCTTAAAAAAATATACTGACACCCCCCCCCCCCCCCGGCCCGCCCCAAAAAACATTTTTGATCTTTTTGCCATGTGATTTGTTATGGTGTCAGAAGACTACTCAATCAATATTTTGCTACAATGTCACGTATATTTTTAATAATCTAAAAAAACGCAACTGCTCGAAACCTAAACCGAAACTGGACTTGGGAGGAAGAAGAAATGGAGAGGAGAGAAAGATACCGGAAGTCACGTGGCTGTGCAACTTTTTTTCTTCTTCTCTTTTTTCAACTAACGTATTTGCAGATTTTTAGAAGCCACAACAAATTGTTATCGTATTTTTGTCAATTTTTAGCATTGAGTGTGTGCCTTTGATGACCCACGACTTTTATTTTCTTTGGTGGTTGTGTCTAGACCATAAAAAAATGGAAGGTGACCACGGAGAAGAAATTGAGCGCCACCTAAACCTGCCAGTTCTCAATCGGCAGTTTTCACGCGGAAAGAAAATGATTTTGAGCCGCCAATTGTGTTCTCGATCGGTGGGCTCTCATGTGTCATGTAAAGAGAAAACCTTGGCGAGCATAGATACCCTGTCAGTGTCCCTTTGAGCTCTCAGCGACTATGCGTGAGCTCAAGTTCGTCTCCGCCTTGTGCAAGAGTTGCAGCGACGTCAGAGCGACGCCGAGCTCTGATTGGCTGATTGCAAAAAATAGTGGGCAGACCTCATGGCATCTAGCATTGAGGTCTACACACTATCCTTCCGATCGAAGCCAATCAGAACTTGGCGTCGTTCTGACGTCATCCACAACCCCTGCGGAAGAAGCAGACAACTTTTTTCTCTGAATAGAGTTCAGCAACTTACCGTTTTTGTAGCTCATTCTCCCCGCTTCCAACACCTTTCCAAGCTTCGTGAGGGCCTACGAAAGGGTCAGAGAAAACAGGAACAATAATTGAAACTAACGAACTGCCAAATTAACTGTAGAGCGCCTTGGTAAAGTTGACTTTACACAAAAAAGGTAATCTTGTCCGATTTTGTTTTATTCTTCCTGTGTCAAGTTAACAAACAGCCATTTCACGTTGGGGCGGTATGTACGATCTTTTCTAAATCAATATATACAGCTTGCAATTTCGTCTATTTTTAGCGCGCCTGGTGTGTTTATTTACCCTCTAGAAGCGCCCACTTCGGTTTGTTCCCCTCCCCCCCCCCCCCCCCCCCCCCCCCCGACCTCAACCTATGACTAGAGTCACTAAATAAAGCTACGCTTTCAGAGTACCGAAACTCCCAAACTACGCGTCTGAAGCGCGTCAGGCGCCGCCATCTTGGGTCCGCGGCGCTGGTGGAGGGTGCCTGCAGGCTAAGCCAAGCCGAGCTGTAGCCGTCGCCTGCGCCAGCTGCCGTAGCCGCAGCTGTGGCAGCGAATCAAGGTCGTGTTGTTCGTATCCCGACATAAGAAGGAAAAAGTGCGTGCTGAGCGACGGACTTCGGCGTGCGCGCGCCGTAGACAGTAAAACAGCAGCAGGCAGCGGATCGCTGGACCCAAGATGGTGGCGTAGAAAAAACGCGATGATGATGATAGTGACTCACGTGACTGCCGCTGTCCAATGATGCCGCAGCGAACCAGAATATTGTTGAATAGAGCGACGGTATTGTCGGCAAAGTGCCAAAGAAAAGGAATGCGGTACTCTGAAAGCGTAGCTTTATTTAGTGACTCTACCTATGACAGCACAAGCCTGGTTGCTTTGTCATCGCGAGTTTTCTGCGCAATGAACCTTCTAAATCATTTCAGATGTCTCTGATTTATATCTTGCCGAGTTTTACGTAAAATTGATGTTCGCTCTCGCTTTGTTTTGCAGTATATGGAGAGATCGCCGTCATGCTCGTGCATGTGGTTAAGCAAACTCGTGTAGCGCAGCTCAAATTTTCACAGAGCGACGCCCTTTGAAATAGCGAGACAGGAAGGTCCTTTCCTTCGACTCCTGCGCTCGCATCACTGCGCATCACTGTGCTCTCCCGGAACTTTGTGATCAGACCGTAAAAGGGGTGATAAAAATTGAAAAGTAGAACAGTAAAAAAATATAACACTGTAAGCTAGTTAGCTTACTTAGATAGTAAGAAGGTAATGGGTTGACTTAGTAAGAAAGTAATGGGTTGAACAAATATAGTACTAATATTTATAGAGACGATGTTGTGAGGTAGTGAGTTCCAATCTTCGAAAGTCAAGGGTAGTGTAGAAATCTGGTGACAACCGTTTGATGATCGAATTGGACGTAATTTACATGACTTATCTGAACGAGGGAAAGTACGGTGGCGATATTATAGTAATGATTCACTGAGGTAGGTATTATGATAGACAATTTATGAAGGAGAAAGAGACGTGACACTCGGCGACGAAGAATTGGTGACTGACAATTAGCCGATTGGCGTAATACTGATATGCTGGTATATCTTGAGGTGGTGAAAGAGCTTGAACGTTTCAAGATTACACAGATACAGGACAAGACACTGCCATCGAGACCGTATAAAATGAGGCGTATTCTAACTTGGATCTTATAAAGTAGTATGCGCTAGTCGTTTTACGGAGAGTGGATCAAGTTTGACCTTATGGCGCAAATATGAGAGTACGGTTAGTATCACCAATAACAGAGGTCATGTGAGTAGTCCATAATAAGTCAGAGGTGAGATGAACACCCAGGTACTTATAAGATGAGTAGGCTGTTACCTGAGTTTTAGCAAATCAATACGATGATGATGTGGCAAGTGAGCTGCGGAAAAATGACAGTGATTTACATTTTTTTCAAGTTTAGCACAATCTGCCATTGTTCGCACCCCCGGAATTACAGACGCAAGGTCTTCCTGGACAATTTGATGACCATGGCATTAAATAATGGGTCTGTATATGACCGAATAGTCAGCTAACAGGCACACAGAAGAAGCTATTTTTTGGTGGAGATCATTAACGTAGATTAGGAACTTTGTGCGTACTCAGAACGTCTGCATACGCACGACGTCCGCATACGTGGGAGCCGTGCGTATAAGCGTACGTCCTCCTTGACGTCGTCCTAGAGGTCGTCCTAGAGGTCGTCCTTGAGGTCATCCGAAAGGTTGTCAAACTTTATATTTGGCGTCGTCCTCTAGGACGTCGTTCTAGACGTCTTTCTTGAGGTCGTCATAGAGGTCGTCCTTGAGATAGCCCTAAAGGTCGTCATATCGTGCTAGACATCGTCTTGAACGTCCTCCTCTAGGACGTCGTTTCGACGTCGTCCTTGAGGTCGTCCTCCAGGTTGTCCTAGAGGTCGTAATTGAGATCGCCCTAGAGGTCGACCTAAATGTCGTCCTCGACTTCGTCCTAACAAGCATATTAACCCGCGCGGCGCATGCACGGAGCGCCAGTGCGAACACATTCACATTTGTACCAAGCTACGAAGCAATTATCGGTTTGAGTTGAGTTAGTCAATGGTCAATGATGGTGGTGAAAGAGCTTGAAAATTTAACGATTACACAGAGACAGGAGAAGATACACACACGGAGCTGCAATAATGGTGGGGAAACAGTTTCGACATGAAACGATTACACACAGACAAGACTAGGATATTACACAGAGGCGAAGCAATCACTCGATATCGAGTGGCGCCATGCAGTCGCGCTGACGTCAATGATTGTGTCGTAAACCATTCCTAAAATAAAGCATTTACTCAAAATTTACGTCGTCGTATTCACAGTAAGCTGCACCGTGAGCCTCATGACGAATGCTTTCAGTAATTCATAGACAACCAAAAATAGTAATTTCTGCAGCCAATTTTTTTCTATAGGGCGTTTAATGTTTATTGACTGTTATTTCCTCGAAATTAAAGAAAGAATGATAGGTAAAAGTTTTCGAGGCATTAGTTGATAGACAGTTAGTCAGCTCTAGCGTCATCGCGAACTGTATTTGCAGTAGTTTAATTTCTGAGTGAACAGAGAGATATAGTTTTGTATCAATGACAAGATGATCGCTCAATCCTCGTATTTAGGGAACGCTGCTGGAAAAGTGAAGACTCCTGGCTTAAGCAGAAGACGAGTATACTGCTGCTACATCTGGTAATTGTTGTAGGGAGGGTGATAATATTTGTTAGGTTAGGTTAGGTTAGGCAAAAATTTATAAAATCTTGAGAGGAAATACAGTTGAATGAGAACATAGACCAATGAATATTCGGGTAATTAAGATCACCAAGAAGTACAACAGACGCACTAGAATATTGAATACCGAGTTCATTAAGACACGTGTTAAGCTCAATGATAAATTTTTCATTGCTATTTGGTTGCCTATAACATGCGCCCAGGACAACAAAGGGCGCCGTAGGGAGAAACGCTCATACCTGTATACAGAAAAGTTTGGATTAGGAGGGAACAATTCAGCATCCAAAATGTCGGGATTCAGCCACGTTTCAGTAAGTACAACAATATCGGCGTTACATGCTGCAACCAAGGAATCCGTGTCATCTATTTTTGGTATCAGGCTTCTAATGTAAGTAAACAGAAAAGAAGGAACAGAAGATATCTTATTGATATCATTGAGTTTAGCGAATTTTTCATGAGAAGGCAAACGGAAAGAACGCCGGCGTTGCTACGTGCATCTTTTAGCAACCGATCCGAGAGCGTCACCGAACAGAAAACACTCGCCATCTATAAACCGTTTATCGTGACGCAGTCGAAAAAGCGTTCCTTTTGGTTTAGCAAAATCAAGACGACGACGGCGTGCAAGGCTGACAAAAATATCTTAGCTGACTTAAATGTGTGAGACTGTGAGCCTTTAAGCTTCTGCGCTGACCCGATGATGCCCACTTTTTCTTTGAACAATGAAAACTTTACAATGATAGGACGACATTTCTACGGATTTAATGCTCCTCTAAACTGTGAGCCCTTCGATTTCGGATGACACAACTGTGATACCGAGTTTCTCGGAACACAGGCCCGTGACCAGATTTTCGAATGGAGACCAAGTTTCCTTATTAAAACGACAGGACCAGCCCTCCTCACGGTCGCTGCTTGTTTGCAATGTAGACAACACGTTTAAAGGGGCCCTGCAATCATATTTAAGCATCTACCTTTTTTGCGGTTTCCACGTCCCTTGGGGTTCGGGCAAGCCAGCGGGCACGGAGAGAGTAACTAAATATCAGTGCGTCATATTTTAACCGGACGACGCGGAAACCTCCTCCACCTACAGGGGCGACCCGCGGTGCCGAAAGCGCGCGATATGTGACGTCTTAGGTCCTGGGCTTACTACTGGTCAGAGCCGCTAAAAAGCTTCTTTTTTGTCGAAATACAAAATATAAGTGGCGCGAACCGTTTCAATTATTTATAAAAGTAGTTTTTGTTCACTATTTTAGATCAGAAAAGAAACAAAATGCAGTTTATAAAGTACGGAAACAAGAAATGACCCGTCGACATACCCGCCACCAAGCGGTGGAAAAGGCGGCGCATACTAGAAAGGTGTAGTGGGATCAGGCGCCAACGAGCGGCGAGCGTAGAAAGGTCCCGGATGTACGCGGCGGCGCTGCGGTCGTACGGACTGGAGGATCCGACCGGTTCCGAGCGTTCCCATGGCCTTCGGTGAGCAGCTTTGGCTTGCGGTTTGGCCGTTTTGGCGGTATGGCAGCGCGAAGTGGCTCCCGTTCTGAACTGATCTTTACCCCGTGTTTGCTGTCGTTTGTGGCCAATGAAGCGTCATGCCGAATTAGTGTTTAATCGCGCAGCAAATGCAATGCAAGCCGCTCTGGCTACCTGCTTCATACAGCCTATCCAGAACATGCTTTAGTGGCGCCCTCTCGAGCCGTCGACACGGAGTGCGGCCGCCGTGAGCGCTCGCTGAGCTCACTACCCCTAGTCTAGTTCACGGCCACTCAAGCAACCAAGGACGTCATGAAGGAGGTTATTTTTGTAATCTAATCACCTATAGACCGACACGCGTCTGTGACGTCACGCCTCTGCGGTGCGCGCTGTTGTCGCCACGGCGCATCCGCAGAAGCTCCACCTCTACGCGAATCTGGTTTCTGCGCTTGCGCAGTGCCCACACCTGGTGTGGGCAAACGCGGGCTTTGTTTGTAAACAGTGTGTCGGTCTATAACTTCTAAAATAACGCGAATTTCGAGAAAAGGAGTTTCATTAAGATACTATAGGTTCAGTGCTCTCAGGTTCGATGCAGAATTAAAAAACAGTAAAAAGTCTTTGCAGGGGCCCTTTAAAGCCTCGTGTCAGTTGTGAGGCTCAGCAGCAGTTGTAACGAAACCGCCTATTTTGTTCCAGGAGTTATGCTCACTCGAGAACAGTTTCGAGAGTTCCTTGGCAGGAAGATTGTGCAAACGGAGGGCGTCATTTCGAAGGGAAGGGAAAAAGAGCAACGGTTACAAGTCACTTCATTACGTTCAAAGGTCATCAGATTACTCTCCCGATTACTCCCTAATAAAATCAATCAAAGTAATACAAACTTACTCAAAAACGTAATCGATTGCAAGATCTGATTATTTGTAACGAGTACCACATACAAGTCCCATTTTCTATCACATTGTCAAAACTATTGCTCATGGCAGCATCCACGCGCCTTTGCAAGGCGCGTGGAGAAGTACTCACAACAGAAGGAGCGGTTCATAATGATTAAGTATTTCGCGACTTTAAAACGCAAGAAAAGCCAGATCGTTGAGAAACAGGGTACGTATCGGCATCGTGGTGTGTTCGGTCTGCTTTGCGTGTGTGTGTTCTGCATTGACCCTTTTCGAAATTCTCGTCGCGCAACATTGGCGGTCGCCATTGCTTGGAACACGTAGAATGTGATTAGATCCTAGTCTTCGCCGAGCGCTGACGTCACACTCGTGTCCAATAGGTGCTCAGACCACGGACTCAAGCAATGGTGGACAGGCAATGGCGGATCTTTGAAAAGCGTCTGCTGCGCCGCTTTTAGGATGTGCGGAGTGTGCGATCCGGCCCGAGCACACCACCCGCGCCGCGCATGCAATGTGGGGCCGACGGGAGGCTTCTTGGGGATATTCTGGAATGGTCGATTGACTCCGTCAGTGTTAGTACACTCCTTTCGTTCCACAGACGTCTTTGGAAGAGCACCCACCTGGCCGCCGCCATTTTCGTGGCTCGAGTGACCCCTATCAGCTAAAAATGTCTGCTGCCACCCGATTGAGCTGTGGAAACCCGGTCAGAGCGACTCCCCACCTGAAACATGAATTCGAGTTCGCTGCTTTCTTTGAAAGTTTTTACTTTATTTGCCTCTTCAGGATGCTCACAATGTTTGTGTTTGCTTCCAGTAGTGAACAAGGAATGCCGGGGCTTTCTTTTTTCTTCGAAGGCCTGCTCAGTTTTTGCAGGAAACGGACGTCAAGCAGCCCGCGACGAGGGCCCCTCTCAAGTTCTTCGAGGATTATTTTGAGTTAAGATAATCCCCGAAAAGGCTTCCCGGCTATGTTCCGGGTATTCGCAAAAAATAACTGATAAGATCGGGTCCGGGTATGGGGACGGAATAGACACGTCTTGTTCATTTGCTTTGGTGCTCTGCAAATCAACAGCTCTGCTCGAAACGTGCCCCAAAAACAAACCGGACTCCGTCCGATTTGTTAGAAGACAAAGCCGAAAACTGACCCCAGTCTCTCTTTGCAGCTCCCCGCAGAAAACTCTCTCGCCTCTGTCTTCTTCATAGCAGTCTACTATGGTTGCCCGACCTCAAGAGCTCTTTTGTTATCACCTCCTGACAGGACATCTTCTCGTCTTAACAATTCCTGCACAATCAGCAACGTGTTCCGGTTCCACAAAACGCGTCTCAATCTGATCTTTCCTTCCTCAAGCCATGTCTCCGACTGGAACAGCCTACCATCCTCCATCGTCACCATCGCGGGCCCAGAAGCATTTTTGCTCAAGCTTACGGATTCATTTTTCTTGTTAGTAGTATTTTTTGTTTCCATTGTGTACGTGATTACCACGAGCTTGACCTGGATGTAATTAACTTGTGTTTCTTCCCTTTTTTGTTTGGGTATAACACGTATATACCCCCCTTATGTAATGCCCTAACCGGGCCCTTAAGGTGAAAAATAAATGAAAATGAAATGAATGAAATGATCGTCGTGAAGTAACTATCGTCGGCACTGTGTATTGTAATCGCTGTGCCGATTGGAGATCGTTCTCACACCAGTGCTCGATAACGCGGCTCCAGTGGATGGGGTAACGGCGCACTAGTGTGTCGTTCGACTGATAGGGACACGTACAGTTTCAGGTTGTGAGCGGGAATACTCGGGCAGGTCGGCCATCTTGTGTGGTCAAATAGTTTCGATGGTTAAGACCTTCGTAGATTGACAGAGCTGAGTTTATGGTGCCGTAAAAATATGAAACATAGAAAGAGAAACGAACATTCCACTTGCATTTGTTGTGTCGGCGCATGGACTCGCCAAAAATTGCTTTCTTTTGTTTGTGTTTTGTTCCCAAAAATGGGTACACTTACTTTCTAAAAAAACCTCGAAAAATTATATCGCCCTTCAACTCAAATAAAAAAAAAAAATATATATATATATATATATATATATATATATATATATATATATATATATATATATATATATATATATATATATATATATATATATATATATATATAAAACGCGATAATTAAGCCGCTATCAGCGTCTGGAATTGCGCCTACGCAGGCTGCCAGCTACAGCCCGACTGACCAGAAAACACACCGCCCAGCTCAGTCGGGCTACGCTGACGATACACTCTGAAAAAACCAGGGACGCGCGCTGTAAAATCGTTTCGTTTGAGACTGCCGCTGGAAAGGATCCATGAGACCTTTTCACCGTCCGTCGCGTGGGCGCTGCCCATCTGTGGGATCACGTGACGCGGCCACCGTACGGTGATTTTAACGAGCACCTCCTGGTCAGCTTGAAGGCATCCGCGTTGCGTCACATGCAGGACGTCACGTCCGGGAGGCCGGCATGGGCGCTGATTGGACGCGAGTGCCGCCTCGGCGTTTGCGTGGGACTACAATAGGAAATTCGAGCCCTGATCGCGAACGCTGACGAGGCGCACCCGAATCCAATCAGCTTTCGTGCCGGCCTCCCGGGCAGCGGCGTCATGTGCTGACCTAACGCTGCAGG
Source organism: Ixodes ricinus (assembly GCA_037355805.1). NCBI lineage: Eukaryota > Metazoa > Arthropoda > Arachnida > Ixodida > Ixodidae > Ixodes > Ixodes ricinus. The sequence goes on from JAZHYW010048710.1 coordinate 40,832, forward strand.
CTTTGCCGTTCACAGGAGGTGCTGCTGTTAATCTCGTCGCCTTCTGCCCTCCGTGTTTTGCGGAGTCGTTTTATTAGTGTTTTTTCGCCGCGTTTCCACCGCGATATTTTGCGTTGCTTGCTAAAGTGTCATCTGAAACTCATTTTTACTACACCAAATGCGTGCCATAATTATATGCACATCTTCTGCACTTTATTTAATAAACAAGTTTCGATTATTTGCACCGTAGGCGTATCGGATACGTGTGACGAAAGAGACTCAAAGCGGTAGCAAACCTGGTGCACATTTAGTCTGTTGATAACTCTCAAGACATACGATGGTTGAGAGGCCAATTATTTACAAGAGAGCAAATTTGTTTTAGCGATCGTGGCTCAGGTAAAGCGCGAGGTACATTTATGACCACGCATCTATAATCTTAATGAGGAAGGCAAACAGGTAGTCAGCGCAAGGAGCTACTCTGTGTGCTTCTTAAAAGCATCGATAACAAATCCAAAGCAGCTGGTTTTGGATTATATGGGAGAATCGTTTATGCGTTATAAACATTCGCTTTGTCTGCTGGCATTGCTGCATTTAACAGAAACTATATTTGTGCTAGGTCCCATGTGTTCAGTCATTAAAGCGTCTTGATACCCAACTCAATGAATTTCTTTGTACACAAAAGGTTGGGCTCCCCGTGCATAAAAAAGACTCGTCAAAGACAGTTTGTGAGTGACTGACAAAAGCGTCTGAGCGACGTCATACGTAACGCCGAAGGAAGTCGTCTCCATGGAGATCGTTCTGAGTGCAGCGTTGTCCAGGCCGATGATTTAATCTCAACGACGCCGAAAGCGACGTCGAGAGTCGACCATCGACGCCGCCCCGACGACCTCTTCGTGCATCTGGTCAAAACAAATAAAGATCTCTCTACGCAAATGCATGCAATGGCAGTTGCTGAAATTCGATCTCGGCAAAGCTCTGCTGGAGCTCAGTTCTTTCGCACTATTTAATTTTTATTTTGATAATCTTATGGAAGACAGACGTCAGGCTTTACTTGAAGGGTTTGTCTCTAATCCTATATTCTAAATATCGTTGCAAGAAACTGACTCACTAAGCGCAGAGTGCCTGAGGTCAGCACCCTTAACTGCCGCGATTGAATGCTTTAGCAGGGCCGATAGGTGAAGATATTTTTTTTACTCGGCCTAGTGTGAGCGCTTGAAACAACTCTCAGTACTTTGATTTCTTTAAATTGGCCAA
>JAZHYW010048711.1:0-28612 GCA_037355805.1 Ixodes ricinus
GGTGCCACTCATTTTTTTATCTTCTGCAGGCCAAGCACCTGCAACCCTGTGCAGTGCACAACAGGGAAAAAGGCCCGACGCCCCCCCCCCCCCCTTTGTTTTTTGTAGCCGCACGTGTAGAATTATAAAAAGAAAAACTACAAAATTGCAGGAAAACTGGTTTATACTGTACCCTATTTTTACTACTTTATGCGCACCTAGTTTAGGGCTAAAGCATCCGACGTTTCCATCAGTCGAGATAATGAAAACATAAAACAGACAAGTTCGCGTAATGTAGCTTCTTTATTGTAAAATTATGAATGGTATCTTATCTAATGATCAGACGTGACCATCTAATGAAACACTGACCTTATGGATTTGCTTCACGGTGAACCAATTTATAATCTTTCCCATGTAGTACTTTTTTTTCAATATACATGTTGCGCTTAAGATATATTGATTTCACGCAGTGTGGTTGAATTTTCAAATATGTTCTATAAACTCAATACGAAGAAAGAAAAACACGAACAGGGGACAGATTAGAAACAGGGGAAAGAAATTCAGTTTCTTTCTTTTTTTATTTTAGAATATTTTGAGAGCCTAGAATTAAGAAAAATATTTAAAATTCTTTCTCTGCGTAGGAGTCGAGTCACATCCATCAAGTCAGTTTTAACCACCTCTGACGATACTTCTCAGTTTCTCTGCAAGGTCGTTACGAATAAATTCTAGAGCTGGGCGGCGATTAAAAGTTTTAATACCATTAAACGTTACAATTTAATAAATTATTTATTCTGTTTATCGGTTGCATTCACTTAAGGCAATATTAATTTTTTAATCGCTTACCGTGTTTTTTTAGTGGTTGCTGCGGTCATGTTCAAATAGGTGACGGTGCATTTCGTCGCTGATGACAGATCAAGAAATAATGAAATAATGTGCAGTTGGACCCAGCTTTATATTATGTAAACCGGGTACAACTGGACACATTCTTTCATTATATCTTGATTTGTCATCAGTGACGAAATGCACCCGTCACCTTATCTGGAATCATGACGGCCGTGGCATCAACCACTAAAAGAAAACACAGGCAAGCAATTTTAAAAATTAATATTGCCACGCGCATCGGCGAGCAAGCTCGTGCGTGGCCGAGTGGTTACTGCACCTGTGTCCGGAACTCGGCGAGTACGGACGCAAGGATGGCTCGCTCCGATAGAACGGAGATAACGGCCCTATCGGGCCGCGGTTTTGTTGCTGACGACGTGTCCCAGGAGTCTCAGATTGTGATGCCTGCCCTACCAAGAGGCGTTGCTTTTTCAAACACCCTGTTCCTTCACTGTGACATCGCCGGACGGCCGTACAGGATTGGCGGACTTCAAGACAGGACTGGAGACAGCATTTGTGCTGCAGGACCTGAAGGCATGTGGACCGTACCAGATGAACCACTTCTGGGTGGTCACATTCCACCTTCCTTGGCCTCGAACCAGAAGCTACTGGAGGCAAAGCAGCTCCAAGTTAAGGATAGGCGTTGCCTTGTTCTGGATCCAAACAGGGCCGAAGTGCAACTGAAGCTTCATTGGCTGCCCACTGAAGTTCCAGACGACCTCGTTCGGAAGGCGTTCGAGCCTTTCGGAAAGGTGGAAGATGGTAGAAATCGAGACCTGGCGCGAAGAAGGCTTCAGCGGCGTTGAGACAACCACAAGGAGAGTGCGCCTCAAACTCAAGGACGGCGTGACGACGGAACGACTGCCCCACCAGCTGCGGGTTCTCAACGCCAACACGCTTGTCATCGTCCCAGGTAGGGCACCTATGTGCTTGCGTTGCCGGAGGATTGGGCATGTTCGTCGAGACTGTCGGGCGCCGCGCTGTGAATCGTGTCGATGATTTGGTCACCTCAAAGAGGACTGCGTGCAAACCTACGCAACAGCCACCAACGTGGAGCCCGAGGATCCCAACTCTGAACTTTTAATGGACGAGGTTGAGGCCGAGGCGACTGTGGGAGAAACAAAGTCTACGGACGCTGCACCCGTGCAGCGGCCATCCTCAAGCAACGCGGAGTCAGGCAACATGTATCCGCCCCTCACTCGTGCCTTCAACGGAAGCAGCTTCGGCAAGGGTGACGAAACAAAGCAAAACCATCGACTCCCGCCTGATGCCGTGCAGCGGAGGATACCAGGTCAGCGCCGACGAAGCGCGGCGGGGACAAGGGCAGACCGACGAAACTACTATGGACGTTACAGAGGGCACCACTGGAAAGCGACCCACAGGATCTGGCAGAGAGTGAATACACCGAGGACGAGGACGACCCAGACGCGCCACCCCAGCGTCCGCCATGGCAACCGGTAAAAGCCAGAAAAAGTCGTACCATCAAAGCACGAGGACCAACAGATGACCGATGTTAGCCCAACACAATGGCATGTTGTACTCTTGATCACCTAAGTCTTTTTAACGCTCACATGCTTACTCAACGATGTATAAGCTTAAAGTTGTAACGCTAAATTGCGTCAGCATGATTGTCCAGAGGCGTAAGCAATGGCTCCTGAATATCCTCCTCAAAGAACGAGCGGATGTTGCGCTTTTGCAGGAAACGAAGCTCACTATGTCACCACCTTAGTTAAGGAGGTGACTTTTGGGAAACTTTAAGTCCCGATTAAAAATAACAAGATGACCAGATTACAAATCACTGAATGCAGGTGCTGTGTTACTATTGTCTGTTGCTCTTATTCTTTGGCCCACTCTTTAATTGTACTGTCCATGCAAGTGTATGTTACTGTGAATGTATTCTGAAGTGTTACACCTCATGGGCAATCGCGAGCTGCCGACTCACCCAGTTCCTTTTACTATGTAAATAAATCAATCCTATCCAATACAAAAAAAAGCCGAGTGGTTACCGCGTTTGACTGTCGCGCGGAAGGTGTAGGCTCGATTCCAGTCATCGGAGTGTCCTTTTATTTATACTTTCGACTTGGCCTTCTCGTAAGTTCGAGAACATTCTCGTCTGATCGAGTTCCGAATGTTCTACGCACCGAAAGTTCTCCGCCGAATGTTCCAGAAACCCACGAGGGTACATAAGGTGCTCCGCGTGGCGAACCGAAGTCAGTCTCGCCCCAGCGTCCGATCCTGCTCTTACGCCACTATCGACGCCCGCGACGCTCTATTGCAACCTTCTGTTTCCTTTTTGTTTTGGGCACAAGTTCGCCCCATTAAACGTTCAGTTTGCTCACTTATTCGCCGCCTTATCACTTGTCATTCGTGACATTCTGGTGGAGGTGCGGGGTAACGCATGTCCCCGCAGTGTACCCCTCCAGGGGCCCGAAGTGCAAGTCCGACGCCAAGCCCACGAAGACCCAACGAAGACATTACCGGGACCCGATTAAGTCACCGCACCCAAGGCCTGCACCCGGAATACGGACCCTGCCTGCAAAGACCAAGCAGCCAACGAAGCCGACGATGGACAACCAGTCGTCGCAGACCCCGGCCGCCGCCGCCGTCGTGTACCTGCCCGTCGCACCCGATCTCCAACACCTTTCTACGGGAAGATCCACGAGGACATCGAGTTTGGCTGCAACACTATGAACGTGTAGCACGCCACAACGGATGGACGACTGAGCAATGCCTCCACAACATCTACTTCTGGCTTGAAGGAACTGCGAGGCAGTGGTTGAAAACCACGAAGCGGCCTTTACTACATGGGAGTCCTGCACCGCCGAATTGAAGCGGACGTTCCTCAACCACCACCGTCGTCAGCGAGCGGAGGACCTTCTCCAAACAAGGGTGCAGGGCCCCAACGAAAGCGTGACCAGCTTCGTTGAAGATGTTATGTGCCTATGTGCCCGAGCTGATCCAGAGGCAGCCGAGGAGAAGAAACTTCGCGGCCTCATGCGTGGTGTGAAGGCTGAAATTTTGGGGGCCTTGTCCGCCATCCCTCGACAACCGTCGACGGTTTTGTGACTGAAGCCACCAATATCGAGCGCGCGCTGCCGGCCCGAGCAAACCATTACCATCGACTCGCCGGAGTGTCTGCTCCTCCAACCGTCGCATCTTCCCGACTGGACCTGAACAGCGCCGGTGTCGATAGCCGTCGGGAAATCGTCCGCGACATCGTCTGGGAAGAGCTTCGCAAGATGCTACCCACTGCTGATAGCCCGCCTTCTCTCCCACTTGCCGAAGTCGTGCGAGAGGAGGTTCACCGAGCCTTCCAGCCGGAGACCTAAACGTTGTTATCGACGGCCACGACACATCGGCACTCGTGGACACCGGAGCAGACTACTCAGTCTTGAGAGAGGGCTCTCTCGCCGCCTGAGAAAAGTGACCACGCCGTGGGATGGACCTCAAAATCAAAACGCCGGGGAGCACCTTATCACACCCGTCGGGGGATGCAGTGCTCGCGTCGAGATCCACGGTGAGACGTGCCCTGTGAAATTCGTCGTTCTACAAGACTGTGCCAGAGACGTCATACTCGGCATGGACTTTCTGTGTGAATACGGCGCCGTCATCGACCTTGGACAGAACAGACTGACGCTGCGGACACCTGTTCCGCCTCCAGAGGAACCCCACACGACGTCAGTTGCCGTCCGAGTCGCTGCCGACCACGTGAACCTGACGCCGCGGTCAAGTGTTGTTGTACCCGTCGTGAAAGATGCAGCTACCTGCGGCGAAGTTGTTCTGGAAGGCAACGTGCAGTTGCTCCTGGGAAGAGGAATAGGCGTCGCAAGGGGGAGGGGGGGTAACCTGAACTTCAGAATGGACGCACTGTGGTCCTCGTGATGAACTTCCGACAAGAAGCACAAAACCTCAATAAATGTGCAGCTGTGGGCCATGTCGAGGAACTCCGAAACTCCACCGAAGTCGCCGCGATTACTGAAGAATCCTCGCCACCTCAGCAAGACAGTACGCCGCCAGCGCAGCTCGACGTTGACCCCAAGCTTCCAGGCCCGAAACGACGGCAGCTGATCAACCTCCTCGCCGAATACAGCGACTGCTTCGCGACGTCGTCGAAGGTGCGCCAAACTGTCGTGGCGAAGCACCGCATTGTTACCTGGGACGACGCTCTCCCTGTGCATCGCTCGCCGTAGAGTCTCCGTAAAAGAAAGGGAGGTTATCCAGGAGCAACTGCAAGAAATGTTGAACGACGACATAATCCAGCCTTCAGGCAGTCCGTGGGCCTCTCCAGTCGTACTGGTTAAGAAGAAGGGCGGAACGCTCAGGTTCTGCATGGACTACCGGCAGCTGAACGCGATGACGTAGAAGGACGTCTATCCACTCCCCCGAATCGACGACACGCTAGACCTGCTCCGACACTCTCGATATTTTTTCATCGATGGACTTGAACAGCGGCTACTGGCAGATCGAAGTCGACGAACGGGACCGAGAGAAAACAGCTTTCGTCACACCGGATGGTCTATATGAGTTCAAAGTGATTCCCTTTGACTATGCACGGCGCCAACAACTTCGCATCGTGTCATGGACACCGTTCTGGCAGGACTGAAGTGGCAGAGCTGTCTCGTCTACCTTGACGGCGTCGTATTGTTTTCAAGCAACTTCGACGAGCACTTGCGACGACTCCGAGCTGTTTTCCAAGCCATACGGACCACCGGACTCACCCTCAAGCTGTCAAAGTATCGGTTCGCCTATGACGAACTGAAGTTCCTAGGTCACCTGGTTAGTAACGAAGGCGTCCGCCCAGACCCTGAGAAGACTCGCGCTGTTGCGGCATTTCCAGCAGCGACAGACAAGAAGGCCGTGCGAAGATTCCTTGGACTTTGTGCCTACTATCGACGCTTCGTCCGGGATTTCGCAAGAATTTCCGCGCCGCTCACAAACATCACGAAGGGCACCTGGAAGTTCGAATGGGCCGAGGAGCAGCAGCAGGCATTTGACGAGCTGAACCGAAGGCTCCAGACTCCTCCTGTTCTTGAACACTTCGATCACGATGCAGAAACTGAGATTCACACGGACGAAAGTAACGCAGGACTCTGCGCGGTGCTGGTTCAAATGCAAGAAGGCAACGAGCGAGTCATCGCCTACGCTAGTCGGACCCTGTCTAAGGCGGAGAGAAATTACTCCACGACTGAGAAAGAATGCCTTGCGGTCGTGTGGCAATCACAATGTTTTGACCGTATTTGTACGGGAGCCCGTTTCGGGTTGTCACAAACCACCACTCGCTCTGCTAGCTTGCGAACCTCAAGGACCCTTGAGGACGCCTCGCTCAATGGAGTCTCCGCCTACAAGAATTCAGCATGACAGTGGTGTACAAGTCCGGCCGGAAGCACAGTCACGCTGACTGTCTGTCAAGAGCCCCCGACGAGGCCGTACCCGCCTGCACCGACGACGATGACGACGACTGTTTTCTCGGCGCAGTATATGTGAGCAACATGGCAGCACCTCAACGAGCTAATCCTGACCTGCGCGCACTAAAGAGCACCTGGAAGGGCGAGGAGTACCATTCCACGTGTTTTCTCACGAGCCCTGCCGATTTTCACCATTCGACAACGTGTACTCTACAAAGAGAACTTCGTGGACAACAACTCGCCGTGGCTACTGGTAATCCCGACCGACCTTCGAGACGAGATCTTTGAAGCATGTCACGACGACCCGACGTCCGGGCACCTTGGTTACAGCCGGACACGGGCCCGTATTCGTGAAAAGTATTACTGGCCCAAGCTCCCCAAAACCGTCTACCTCTATACCCGATCGAGCCACGAGTGCCAGCGACGCAAGAAACCGCCTACGAAACCGGCAGGTCTCCTGCAACCGATTCCCCCGCCAACCAGACCGTTCCAGCAGATCGGAATGGATCTACTTGGTCCTTATCCGCCGTCGACCCATGGAAACCATTGGATGATCGTAACCACTGATTATCTAACACGATACGCCGATGCAAAAGCCCTTCCTTCAGGGACTGCTATGGAAGTCGCCAAGTTTTTCAACGAGTCCATAGTCCTCCGGCACGGCGCTCCCGAAATTCTGATTACAGATCGCGGGTCATCGTTCATGGCACAGCTGATGCAGGAGATCCTCCGTCTCAGCCACACCAACCACCGGTGATTCGCAGCGTACCGTCCTAAGATTAATGGGCTGACGGAATGCCTAAACAAGACCATCGCCGACATGATCTCCATGTACGTCAACGTGGAGCACAAGACATGGGACGAGGTGACGCCGTACGTCACATTTGCCTACAACACGGCCGTACAAGAGACCACCGGGGTGACACCCTTTCAACTGGTGCATGGGTGCAAGGCCGACATGTACAAACTACTCAAAAAAGGTAGTTAAGTTAAGTTACTGAGTATCGACGCCGAAAGTAATTGGAGTAGAGTAGAAATTACGCATTTGTAATAGTAATTGAGTAAACTACTAACTACTGTAAAAAGTAGCGAGTTACTTTGAAGTTACTTTCGAAGTTACTTTTTATATTTTGTGGTAGCGAAATGGACAGCAGTTTTGATCCGTGAAAAACCCTGCGAGCCTAAAATAAATGCAGTCACTTTATGGCTTGCGTTTTCACCAAAATAGTTTATCCGCTCGCAGAAGCAATTGACTTTCAAAGTTCTTGATAGAAGAGTTTTCCCCTTTTCCTCCTAAGACGTCCCCAGCCAAGCTAAAAAGACGTTCCAACGACGCGCTGGATGGAACGGCAGCGTTGAATTTCAGAAACAGGCTGTGCAGGGTCGGGTAAGCGAGTGTCGGCATCTTCGGTGTCCACGACGAAACATGTGAGCTTTGAATCGGGTAGAGGGTCTTTTATAACAAGCTCTCCTCCTTTTTTCTTCGGCAAGTTGAGATTGTTATGACTGGCCCCTCTTTATTCCCACGACGTTCGGGGAGTACGCTGAGCGAGTGCACCTGACCGTCAAGGGTTCAAGTCTCGCGCCACGACGATGAGATCATCCGGACGACTGCGCGTCTCGTTGCAGTGCTGGTGCTACGCCACTGAAGAAAAAGATTGTTTTGGCTTACAGAAGATGAAACGAAGTATACTTCGCCACTGACGCCGGGTCGAACAGGGGGATGCTGCCCTCCCAAGGATGACTCGCAGTCCTCGCCGGCGACTACGGTATCCTGACGAGCCTGACACGCCTGACAAGCAAATCCTTTTAAACAAAGAGGATGTCTCCCTGGCGTGGAAGGTCGGAAGGACGCGAAGGATTACGTGAACAAGCGTCGTCGCTCGTACAATTGCAGCTGGAAGCGGGAACGTGCTCCCATGAACGGATTATCCGTGCCAGGGTTTGTGCGTGGGGGAGTCCGGCTTTGCAAAGGCGTATGCGCTGACGACGAAGCGACCATGGGAACAGGCGCCCAGCTGCGAGGTCATACGAGTGGCGCCTCCCAGGAGCCCCCAAACCGCTTCAGTCAGAACTCACTAAAGGCAGACAACATGAAAACAACAACAACCCTCGGAGTGTCCCCTCCTTTCACGGTTGCAGCTGGAAGCGCGGCGTCTGCGTGCATTACCGGATTAGGTCAATACCCGACCAAGGCTTCACCTCCTGCGTTTGTGCGCGCCGGTGTTATGTTTTGGGTGCTCGTCGCCACCTTGGCCCAAAGACGCCTGTGATGCAGTTCCTAAGGCTGCCGAATAATAGTGTGTGGGAACGGTATGTGAGGGGGCCCTTGTTCGGGAATGCCACTTCATCTGACGACGTCTTATTTATATCTGCGCTCAAACTTTTGTGATAAGCAAAATTATCACTAGATTTTGAAAGTAGTTAGTAGTTTGAGTAGAAGTTACTTGAAAAAAGTAGTTAAATTAAACTACTAATTACCCAAATAAAGTTGTAATTGAAAGTTACCAAGTTACTCAGAAAAGTAGTTAAACTACAGTAGTTTGAGTAGAGTAGTTGAACTACGTCCAAGTCTGGTGCAAGGTAACGACAATGCTGGACGATATGTTGCCCCACCAACCGTCTGTCGACGGAAGCGACGACCTCCAGGTGGTTGTTGCCCAACGGGCAGAAGAAGTCAGTCAGCTCGCCAGACTTCAGATTAAGGCCCAACAACGTGTCGACCCTGGCCGCTACAACCTTCGTCGTCGGGACGTCCACTTCCAGCTCGGAGACAGGGTGTGGGTGTGGAAACCGACTCGCCGCCGTGGTCTCAGCGAGAAACTCCTGAAGCGCTACTTTAAACCCTACAAAGGGCTTCGTCGACTCGGGTACCTGAACTATGAGGTGATGCCCGACGGAACACGGACCTCATCACGCCGCCCTTTATGACCGGAAGTCGCCCACGTCCTGCGCCTCAAGCCGTACTACGATCGATAGGACTGTGAATTGTATTTTGCAATGAGCTCGATAGGATTGTGCTGCACAAGTCTACGTAGTTCGCCATTATTTTTGTTTGTTTTGCCGTTTTCTTTCCCGGCACGTCGCATCAAGACGATGCGCTTTTAAAAGGGGAGTAATGCCACGAGCGTCGGCGAGCAAGCGTGTGCGTGGCCGAGAATAAAGAAGAAAAAAGCGTGCGTGGCCGAGTGGCTACCGCGCTTGACTGTCCAGTGGAAGGTGTATGTTCGATTCCAGTCATCGGATTGTCCTTTTATTTATACTTTCAACTTGGCCTTCTCGTAAGACGTCTGACCGAGTTCCGAATATTCTACGCACCGAAAGTTCAACGCCGAATGTTCCAGAAACCCACGAGGGTACATAAGGGGCTTTGCGTGGCGAGCCGGAGTCAGTCTAGCCCCAGCGTCCGATCCTGCTCTTATGCCGCTATCGACGGCCGCGACGCTCTATTGCAATCATCTGTCTCCTTTTGTTTTGGGCACAAGTTCGTCCCATTAAACGTGCAGTTTACTCAGTTATTCGCCACCTCATCATTTGTCATTCGTGACAATATTTTGCATTAAACTTTAAATCATATAATCACTTTGGATGGCAATCATAGGTAAAGCTAAAGTTATTTACCGTGAAATACAGCACTGTGGCCTCCAAGAAATGGTTAAATGTGCACCAAGAAGTAGTCATTTTTGCATTTTCCTCGAAATTTCTTACTCAGAACCCTGGGGAATAACCGGTTAAAAAATTATTCACTATGAAAACAGTATTTGATTATTCAGAATTTTAGTCGATCAATTACCCAGTCATAATCAATCCATAGACGTTTTCATAATGGGTAACTGAAACAACTCGGTTTGAACAACAGGAAACAGTGATATATTTTATCGGACTCTAAAATATGCCAGAAAAATAGCACGCATTTCGCTTTCCCAATGAACAGTTGAAAGCAATGTTCATTCGAAAAGGGCAGCAACTAGATTGCTGGCTTCTTGTTTTTGCATGACAAGCGGGGGTTCTAGATAGATTATTTTGCACCGCTCAATTCGTGGATTCTACGAAAGACGTCCTTTGTGTGGTATAGTGTGGTTTCATCTGACGTACTTGCAGCGCAAACTCTTGCCGGACGCCATGTTGCTGAACATGGCGTCCAGCGAGGAAACCGATCGGAATAAACTTTATTTCATGCAACCGAAACAGGTTCCCAATTGTACTTACCGAGCTGACTCGCCGACGGAGTCCCCTCCGAGGTTCAGCGTTTCATCAACACTAAAAGCAACTCCACTAACTAAGCGTCGGTTTGAAAACAAATGGCGAAAGCAGCGGATGCTGCTCATCAACATGATGGAACGCGGTTTTGGAAGAGAGGTCGTTTCGTGGAACCATCCTATAGATGTATTTCCACTGTTGACAAGTTATCTTCATAAGGAAATGTGAACACCTTCACTTTCTAATACATTCCGTGATTTCCGCGAAATTGCGGCCCAATCCAAAGGGCAAACGCGTCGGCGTTAGCGCGGTAGCATTAAAATTAAACTGCAGCAAGCTGAGTATACAGTTAGCGTCCCGGAACAAAATGTCCGGCGTGAGCTTTAAGAAACAGTCTATAAAGCACGCCAAGTAAGTATAGGAATACTGGTTTATTTTTCACTTGTCTCTGATTTGTAGCACGCCCACAATGTGTAAATCATCAATGGCACACATGGATCCACAACTCTTCTCCCACTTGGACAAATGCAACGTGAACCATGCTGAGGAAGGGGATTCAGTCGCTGCAATCCACCGCGATGGCTTCAATTTTTACACGGGCGTCCTATAGAGTACAACAAATTCAACGTTGGAAACATGTCTACGTTAATCTGATTGTTGAAAACAAGCTAGCACATTAGTCGCAATCACCAGTGGGAAAACAAAGTTCACAATGCACGAAACTTGGCAGATTTTATAATCATTGCGATGTCGCTTACATGGAAGCTGAAGAGGTCCTAGAATTTGAACAAGCAGTAATAGTTGTAATGTAGACAACTTAAAAACTATGTCTCAAGTTTTATTTCAATTTTGTTAGTAGGGGCGTCGCAATACTCAATTAATATTTGGACATAGACCCGCCCGTTGCGGCGCACCGAGCGTAGGACAGCGCGAGAGCAAAGAGAAAAACTAGCAAAAATATCGTAATTAGCTAGGTCAGATGATCCTTGCTCGCCACTAAGCTTGCTCGGGGATGCCGTCAATGACGTCTCGACACTCTGGGTAGCTAAAAGACGGCAGAGATGATCTCCGCATGCCCGGGGGCAATCGCTACGATGTATTCTTCAGAATAAATGCGGTTTGCGTTTGCTTCTACGCAAGATAACTGCGACAACTGAATTCACGGGACAAAAAGCTATGGCAGTCCGCCCCATAACTTAGATTTCTTAAAAGTGCTTCAGCTTCCCTTTAATTTACTTCCCATTTTTCTACTATGCAGTGAGGCACAAAAAAGTCAGAGTTCTTAATGATATGCACATTTTTTTATTCTACATGAAATGAGTTACTACTATTTGAAAAAACAAACAACATAGAAGACACTAATCCTTCGCCTCATTAAACATAACAGCAATGTCCGGCCAGTTTTCTTGAGACATGTAGTCGTTTCTTGAGACATGTAGGGTGTGGCTCGTAAATTTCATGCTCCTTGCTATGCGATTCATATTTCTGCATTTTTTGTCGACTAACGGCGCTATCTCAGTGGCTGCATAGCAGTCATAAGGTGACCAGGATTCCACACGCCCTGCATCTTTTTAGTTATTACTAGCTCTATGCCCTAGAGTTGGTTCATTTGTCTACAAGACGGTATACAAAATATTCGGCGTTATAAACGCGCAAAGAAGATGTGTATGCGTGTTTCTTCTTTATCTCATTTTAGAGATGAACCAAATACGTATTGCATCGTTGCCAATAATTGACCTATTGCAGAAACTAATCACACTTCTCACAAATGTCAGTTATCATGCTTTTCTAGCGCGAACTAGAAGGCCAATTACCGACCCTCTTTTATTCATCTTAGCCAGTGAGGAGAAACAACGGACACGTACTCAACCAACGGCCATGCTGTTTCGTTGACGCCCCATAACACTCACCTAAATCACGCTCCTTATTTGCCTTCCTCAATGAAATTCCTTAGAGAACCTCCTTATCGTATTTTTTTACAGATGATCCCCAATGGCCATACCCATTGGACCTCATCACTCACCTTCACAACTTGACTCGATCAAAGACCCTTAGATATTGTTCTTGTCACTAGTAATCCCAGATTAACCACATTACTCGGCCGATCACCTGCCGTCCTCGAGAGCACACTCGCCATCCTCACTCGCAAACCTCAATTTTTCTCATAAATGTTCATCCTCAATGACTATCTATGGTTATCCGGTGATGATGACAACAAAATACTTGGTTCTGGTTTGAAATTGATCATTTTTGGAAATAAACTTTTTCAGAAAGATGCATTAGTATTCTCAACGTGCTTTAAATGCATAAAAACACGTTTATATCGCGTTATTGTGTGTTTAAATAGTGCAAGAAAAATGAAATTTTATGATGATGATGGCAAATTGCAGCAATCGTTTGGTGCGTGTGAACGGGGGCGGCCCGTGTTGCTGGTGTTGCGACGTCAAGTTTCGGGCGAATATTGCCCCATCTGAATCGGGCCTGAGTTGTGTGAGGGCCATGAGTGCGTGAGGGGCGTGAGGGTGGGAGGCGCACGTGCGTGAGGGCCGTGAGGGCGGTGAGTGCGTGAGGGGCGTGAGGGCTGTGAGGGCCGTGAGAGCGGTGAGTACGTGAGGGGCGTGAGGGCCATGAGTGAGTGAGGGAGGTGAGTGGCGTGAGGGCCATGAGTGAGCGAGGAGCGTGAGGGGTATGAGTGCGCGAGGGCCGTGAGGGCGGTGAGGGGCGTGAGGGCCGTGAGGTTTAGTGAGTGTGAGTGAAGGGCTGAAGGTGACTGTGACTGTGAGGATGAGGATGAGTGAGGGGATGAAGGTGAGTGGAGACGTGAGGGTGAGGGTGAGTGAGGAGCTTAGGTGAATGTGGCTGTGAGGGTAAGTGAGGCCGTCCTAAAATGCCGACCTCTGCATAAACCTACGCCGCGCATGCACGTAGCGGCAATACGCACATATTCACATTTGCGCCCAAGCCACGAAGCAATTATCGGTTTGAGCTGAGCAAGTTGGAACAGGGTCAATCATGGTGGCGAAAGAACTTGAACATTTAACGATTACACACAGAGAAGACTAGAAGATTACACAGAGGCAAAGCTATCACTCGATATCGAAGTGGCGCCGTGCAGTCACGCTGACGTCAATGATTGTGTCGTAAACCATGGCATAAAATAAAGCATTTACTCAAAATTTACGTCGTCGTATTCACAGGGAGCTGCACCACGAGCGTCATGACTAATGCTTTTGCAATTCAAAGACAACCAAAATAGTGGTTTCTGCAGCAATTTCTTTTTATATATAAAACAATTAATTTTTTTATTTTTATTTTTTTTAGTTAGCAAAGAATTGTAGGTAAACGTTTTCGAGGCATCAGTTGATAGACAGGTAGTCAGTTCTAGTGTAATCCGAATGTATTCGCAATAGCTTATTTTCTGAGGAACAGAGAGATAGTGTTATATCGATGACAAGATGGTCGCTCATCCCTCGTGTTTAGGGGGCGCTGTTGAAAAGTGAAGGCTCCTGGCTTAAGCAGAAAACGATTATACTGCTGCTACAGTCGGTAATTGTAGTGGGCTGGGAGATCATAATTGTTAGGTTGTAATCTAGGCAAAAGATTTATAAAATCTTAAAAGGAAGTACAGTTGGATGAGAAGGTAGACCAGTCAATATTCGGGTAATTAAAATCACCCAGAAGTACAACATACGCGCTGGAATATTGATTAGCGAGCTCATTAAGACATGTGTCAAGCTCAATGATGAATTTATCATTGCTATCTGGTGGCCTAAAACATACGCACAGTACAACAGAGGGCACCATAGGGAGGTAAGCCCATACCTGTATACACAAAAGTTTCGATTAGGAGGAACAATTCAGGGTCCGACATGTCGGGATTCAGCCACGTTTCAGTAAGTACAACAATCGGCGTTACATGTTTCAACCAAGGAATCCGGGTAATCTATTTTTGGTATCAGGCTTCTAATGTTAGTAAACAGAAGAGAAGGAACAGAAGATATATTATTGATAACATAGAGTTTAAAGAAGTGTTCATGAGAAGGCAAACGGAAAGATTATTTACAATGATAGGACGACATTTCTATGGATTTAATTCTCCCCTAAACGGTGAGCCCTTCATTTCCGGATGACACAACTGTGATACCGAGTTTCTCGGAACACAGGCCGGTGACCAAGCCTTCGAATGGAGACCAAGTTTCCTTATTAAAACGACAGGACCTGCCCTCGTCATCGTCGCAGCGTGTTTTCGATGTAGACAAGTCGCGTAAAGCCTCGATTAGCTGAGGCTCAGCCGCAGTTGTAACGAGACCGCCTATTTTGTTCCAGGAGTTAAACTCACTCGAGAACAGTTTCGAGAGTTCCTTGGTTGGAAGATTGTGCAAACGAAGGGCGTCATTTTGAAGGGAAGGGAAAAAGAGCAACAGTTACAAGTCACTTCATTACTTTGAAAGGTCATCAGATTACTCTTCCGATTACTCCCTAATGAAATCAATCAAACTATTACTAACTTACTTCGAAAAGTAATCGATTACAAGGTCCGATTACTTGTAACGAGTACCATACAAGTCTCATTTTCTATCACATTGTCAAAACTATTTCTCATGACAGACACCCACGCGCTGCTTGCAAGGCGCGTGGAGGAGTACTCACGAATAGAAGGAGCGGTTCATGTTGATTTAGTATTTCGCGATTTTAGAACGCAAGAAAGAGCTAGATCAATGACAAAACAGGGTACGTATCGGCATTGTGATGTGTTCGGTCTGCTTTTCGTGTGTGTGTTCCGCATTGACCCTTTTCAAAATTTCGTCGCGCAACATTGGCGGTCGCCATTGCTTGGAACACGTATAGTGTGATTGGATACGAGTTCTCGCCGAGCGCTGACGTCACACTCGTGTCCAATAGGTGCTCAGAGCACGTGATCAAGCAATGGCCGACAGGCGACGGCGCGGATCTTTGAAAAGGGTCTGCTGCTCCGCTTTTAGGATGTACGGAGTGTGCGATCCGGCCCGAGCACAATTACTCGCGCCGCGCGGTGCTTTGTGGGGCCGACGGGAGGCTTTTGGGGATATTCTGGAATGGTCTATTTAGGCAGCCTTCATGCCCGCTTTGCTAGGGTGATGCCACCCTTTGTAATACCACTCGCCGACAAACCAGCAGCCATTTTGGTTCTCGGCGATAATCCGTGGGGCTTATAACCCTCCCGGAAACAAGCACCTTATCTCACAAGTTCGGAGCAGCGTTGTGGAACCCACGGAGGGAGGATTAGTGTTTTCGCCCCTCGGATGGGAGGAGCGATGGACACAAAAGCCAGTTTCCGGCGCACGGGGAAACAATGAGGAAAAAAATGGCGGCGGGAGGAGGGTGTGGGAAAGGGAAACAGGCGGTTGGCATCACTCTATGCGAAGCGCACATGAAGGCACTCTAGGGTCTATTGACTCCGTCAGTGTTAGTAAACTCCTTTCGTTCCATAGACCTTTGGAAGAAAACCTCCCTGGCCACCGCCATTTTGCTGCTCGAGTGACCCTTATCAGCCAAAAATGTCTGCTGCCATGCACCGCCTGAGCTGTGGAAACCCGGTCCGAGCGACTCCCCATCTGAAATATGAATTCGGAGTTCGCCGGCTTTCCTTGAAAGTTGTTACTTTATTTGCCTTTTCAGGATGCTTACCCGGTTCGTGTTTTTTTCCAGTGTGAGAAACAAAAATGCCAGGGCTTTCTTTTTTTTTCTGCGAAGGCCTGCTCGGCTTTTGCAGGAAACGGATGTCAGGCAGCCCGCGACGAGGGCCCTTCCAAGTTCTTTGAGGATTGTTTTGCGTTGAGATAATCCCCGAAAAGGATTCCCGGCTATGCTCCCGGTCTTCGCGAAAAATAACTGATAAGGTCGGGTTCGGGGTATGGGGACCGAATAGACATGTTCGTTCATTTGCTTTGGTGCTCTGCAAATCGAACAGCTCTGCTCAAAACTTGCCCCAAAAACAAACCGGACTCCGTCCGATCGCCGTGAAGTAACTATCGTCGACACTGTGTATTGTAATCGCAGTGTAATTTGAGACCGTTCTCAAAATCGTGTTTGATAACGCGGCACTGCGGATGGGGTACGTAAAAGATGTGTTGTTCGATTGATGAGACTCGTACAATTTCTTGTTGTAAGCGGGAATACTCATGCAGGTCGGCTATCCTGTGTGGTCAAATATTTTCGATGGTTAAGACCTTTGTAGATTGACAAGGCTGAGTGTATGGCGCCGTAAAAATATGAACATAAAAAGAAACGAACATTCCACTTGCATTTGTTGTGTCGAGCATGAACTCGCCAAAAATAGCTTTGATTTGTTTGTTTTTGTTCCCGAAAAATGGTACACCACTTTCTTAAAAACCTCGAGAAATTCTATTCGCCCTCGAACACAAAATATATATATATATAGATATATATAATAAAACGTGGTAATTCAGCCACTGTCAGCGTCCGGAATTGCGCCTACGCAGGCTTCCACAGCCCATTGACCAGAAAACACACCGCCCAGCTCAGTCGGGCAACACTGACGTACACACTCAAAACCAGGGACGCGCGCAGTAAATCGTTTCGCTTGAGACTGCCGCTGGAAAGTGTCCATAGACCTTTTCACCGTCCGTCGCGTGGGCGCTGCCATCTTGGGATCACGTGACGCGGCCGCCATATGGTGGTTTTAAGCAGCACCTCCTGGACAGCTTTAAAGCCTGCACTTTACGTCACATAGACGTCACGTCCGGGAGGCCGGCACGGGCACTGATTGGATGCGAGTGCCGCGTCGGCGTTCGCGTGGGACTACTATCTAGGAAACGAGCCCCACGGCGAACGCTGACGAGGCCTTCGAATCCAATCAGCGCCCATGCCGGCCACCCGGACGTGACGTCATGTGACGCTAACGCGCAGGCTATAAAGCTGTCTAGGAGGTGCTGGTTTAACTCGTAGCTCCTCTCTGCTCTCCGTGTTTGGCCAGGTCGTCGTATTCGTGTTTTCGCCGCGTTTCACCGCGATATTTTGCGCTTGCTTGGTAAAGTGTCATCTGAAACTTATTTTTACTACCTAAATGCATGCCATAATTATATGCACATCTTCTGCACTTGATTTAATAACACGTTTTGACTATTTGCACCGTAGGCGTATCAGATACGTGTGAGGAAAGGAATCAGCGTTAGAACTGGTGCATATTTAGTCTGTTGATTACTCTAAGACATACGATGGTTGAGAGGCCAATTATTTACAAGAGAGCAAATTTGCTTTAGCACTAGTGACTCACAAGAACGCGCAAGGTACATTTATGACCACGCATTTATAATCTTAATCAATAAGGCAAATATAGTCAAGGCAAGGAGCTACTCTGTGTGATTCTTAAAAGCATCGATAACAAATCCAAAGCACATGCTTTTGATTATATGGGAGAATCATTTATGCGTTATAAACATTCGCTTGATCTGTTTATCTACGCATTTAACGAAACTATATTTGTGCTAGTCCCATGTCTTCAGTCATTAATGTTTTTTGATACCCAACTCAATAAATTTCTTTATACACAAAAGGTTGGGCTCCCCATGTGAAAAAACGCGTCAAAGACAGTTTGTAAGTGGCTGACAAAAGCGTCTGAGTTACGTCATATGTAACGACGAAGGAAGTCGTCTGCATGGAGATCGTTCGAGTGCAGCGTTGTCCAGGCCGATTTTAATCTCAACGACGCTGAAAGCGACGTCAAGAGTCGACCATCGATGCCGCCATCACGACCGCATCTGGTCAAACAAATAAAGATCTCTCTACACAAACGCATGCAATGGTGCCTGAGTTTCGACCTCGGCAAAGCTCGCTGAAGCTCAGTTCTTTTGCGCTATTTAATTTAATTTTGAAAATTTTTTGGAAGACAGACGTCAGGCTTCACTTGAAGGGTTTGTCTCTAATCCCATATTCTAAATACGTTGCAAGAAACTGTTCCTATAACGGAGCTTCCTGAGGTCAACACCCTTAAATGCTGCGAATGAATGCTTTAGCAGGGCCGATAGGTGAAAATATTTTTTATTCGGGCTAGTATGAACCTTGAAACAACTCTCAGTACTTGATTTCTTCAAACTAGCCAATAAAAAGAAAAGAAGGCCCGAATTCGGGGTATCCTTATTCGGTCATTTCTTCAGCTTGCGAAAAAATCGTGAAATACCTTAAAACAGGTCCAGAGATCGAGCAACGTGACATCGAGCAGAAAGAGAAAAAGAAAACCCCAGTGATACCGTACATCCACCGCCTTTCCCACGGGACTCAAGAAAGTCGCCTCGCGATACAACGTGAATGTTGTCTTTTCCGCCCGCCACAAGCTCAGCTCTGTAGTGTCCGCAGTCAACAAACGCGCGAGGAATAACGATCCTACTTCTCACAGTGGCTGCAGCAATCAAACACGGAATGCAGTTTGTCACCCGCATAGAGGGCGTGGTCTACAAGATTCCGTTTTCCTGCGGGCGTGCCTACATTGGACAGACTGGGCGTTGCCTCAACATAAGACTACGAGAACACCACAGTTCTATGAAAGGAACTGCCCACACACATCTCAGTGATGCATTGCCGGGATTGCTGATGCCAACCCCTTTTAACAGGACGACAGTGATGTTCCGACACAACCACAAACTATCCCGAGAAATGATGGAGATGTACCACATAACACAAAACAGAGCCTTGTGAGTGAGCCAGCCCACAGTGACTTTGATGAAGAGCAAGATCGGCTTTTTGGATCTCGGATAACCCGGCCGGTTTCGTGTTGGAGGAAAGAAGGAAGCGCCAGGGGCCACGGAGATGCATGTCTGCACGAGCAGCCGCAGCATCACATGTTTTTTCATATTAATAGAATCAGTTGCTAGTTCAGTGCCTGTCCTGTGCTTTCCTCTGTCTGTCCTTGTCCTAGTCGCGCTGTAAGTAATATGAACTCTTACCAACTCGCCCAATTGTCCATTTTGCAATAAAAAGAACATCGCTTCTCTTTTGTTCTATTTCTTTTAACACTATATGCATTATTACAGGGAGTTTCTCCAGTCGGAAATGTTCACAAAAAAGTTGGCGTCCTCGAAAATCGAACAGTGGGCACTGAACTTGCGAGTTTGTCTGTTATCTGCGATTCACCAGATTGTTAGTCAGGTTCTCAGACCTCCTTTTTCACTGTGGCTCTGCATGCATTAGTATCTTCATTAGTTTCATCGCAGCACAAGCGAAGAGTTGGTCATTATGATGTCCTGAAGGGGCTAGGCTGAGGACAAGGCCGAAAGCGAACATTAAAAAAATAGGGTCAGCTATCCGGACAGACATTGTATGGCATTATAAATAACCACATAGTGCTCCGTGTCAGATCTCACACGTTCTTACGTCGAGGCGCTTATTTGTCATGATCATCCGGCGTGCTTCCTTGCTAGATTAAGTAATTGACTCTTCGTGCCTTGTCGCCGAGGAAAGCAGGTGCATTGACATTTTTAGATTGCATGCAACCGTAACCTCATCTCTATCGCTCTTTTTCAACTCAAGCTTCGCTTACTTCAAAAGCTACACTCTAAAAAATACGCTTGTTAATTTACCTTCCTGCAGAACATGAAGTTTGCCAATTACGGTGAACAGTAGAATTCCAGTAAATGTCAAGAGCTCCAAATACGGTTAGATATCCAACGATGGAATGCCGCACAGGAACAATGAACAATTGAACCGTAATGCTCATTATTGTATCTACACATATCCGAGTATTTTAACCTGAAACGTTATTTCGTTGAACACTCAGAATTTCGTGAAGCCTGATAAGTGACGCCTGATAAGCGTGGCCACGAAGCTCGATTCTGGTTGGTTAACGGGGGAGGTCAAGTGACCAGAGGGATAGGCGAGGAGGAGTGAGGTAGGCAAGGAGGTGCTCTACCACCTGTGCGCACTGTGGGAGAGAAGCGTGAGAGTATCGGAGGCCCCGGAAGATTGTCGGGTTTATCAGCCCTGCATACGTGAACCTCAGAGTATCGCTAAACGTTTGTGATGGTAGGGCGTTTCATGTATGCAACACAATTGCCTAGCATTCTGCTATACATGTTTTGCTTTTTTAATTGTCTACTTAAATTCTGAGCTTCGTCATTGCCTGCGAGCCTTTTCCTTCTATCACTCTGCCGTGATTGGCTGATTTCGTGTTCTGCAGAAAAATAAACTCAAATACTTTTTTTCCTTTATTTATCATTAGAGTGTATGACAAAACCAATACCAACTTAAAGGGATGCTGAACCGAAATTCGGATTTCACAAAATAAGCTTGCAGAAGTGTTCAACAGGGCGCCATAAACCACGACACATCACTCATTTAGCCATATCTCGAGCGGATGGCCGTATTTCTGGAAAATAAAGGAGCGAATGAGGGAGAATGTTGACGTCATCTTATCGCAGAAGAGTTGAGAAGGAGGAGAAATGGCCTCGCTCCCTTTCCTCTCCGCGCCCTCGCGGAGTCAAAGCGAAAAGAGGAGGAAATGAGAATCGCGAGGTCACGCGTCTTTTCGGCCTTGTGCGAGCGCGCTCTTCTTTTACAAAAATACGACGATCCGTTGGAGATACCGCTTTATGAGTGACGTTTTGGGATTTGTAGCGTCCCGCCTATCGATTCTGCGTTGTTTTCTGAAATTCGATTTTCGGTTCAGCATCCCTTTAAGAAAACTTCGAAATGCAGCCTTCGTGCACTCAAATGAGTGAGCAAATACTTACCTGATAGGGTAGGACATTTTGCCGGATGTTTTCAAGGAGATCACCTCACGAGTCATCTTCGACAATTTATTCTCTGCACCGACGCTTAGTTGCCTCGACAATTGCAGAAGTTAAAACAAAAATGACACAAGTAAAAACAAAATTTTGGGGGATGATATATTTTGGTCGA
Source organism: Ixodes ricinus (assembly GCA_037355805.1). NCBI lineage: Eukaryota > Metazoa > Arthropoda > Arachnida > Ixodida > Ixodidae > Ixodes > Ixodes ricinus. The sequence continues at coordinate 21,357 of JAZHYW010048711.1, forward strand.
AGATATATCTATTGAGATAGTACGATCTAGATTTTTATTTTTAATATTTCAGAATCCTTAGATCAGAAGATACGAATCAAAGAAAGATACGAATGTTGTAAAAGTAGAACTGACGAGGTTTAAGTTAAAAGCAATCAAAATGGAATCGTCGATGCTGCGATTCTAAATTGAAAGCAATAGCGACGGAAAAGCGAACACGCACGCGCTGAACGGTGTTGATCTCGTCTATGGCCGGCAGGTGCACTCTTTCCGGTATACAAAGGCGATGCCCTACAGGTATGAGCTGTACTGGTCGCTTAGAACGAACTCATGTGCCAAGATTTGAGAGTGCTTCAATTACTCGATTGTGGTCATGTGGTTTATGCTCCGCGTATGCAACACAAGATGCGAAAAGGAGGCGAAAGAGTCGATCTTCTGCAAGCGTCTCGTTCATACTTTTTGTTATCCTGTTTCCTGCTCGACTTCACCAAGCACCTGCAATTCCGAAAAGCGTTCCAAAAAAGACAAATACCACGATTGCTTTGCATTTTAGACGCACATATGTGGAATAATGGGTAGAACTGAAAAACAGGAGCAAATGATGTTTCATTACTACAACCTATTTTCCGCATTTTGTTCGCCTGATTTTACGATTAAAGCAATCAACGTATCCGTGGGTCAAGATATAATTAAAACTTATAACGGACATTTTCACATCTTGCAGCGTCTTTGCTGTGAAATTATAAAAAATGTATCTGATTTATTTATTGCGCGTTTTCACACGATCACAACATTGCCCGATGAATTTGCACAGCGTGGTATAATCTAACATTTGCACGTGATATGTTCCTTTGCGAGAATGACATATGTTCCACTTGAGAATGATCACTTTATTTATCAAAACTCAGTGAAGAAGTCCAATTTGTTGTACGAATGTTAGCACCATGAAAAGAAGTAATTCTCCTCTGAATTTGAGTCTTAAACGCGCTCTAGTCACAAATAAATCCGTTTTCCGACATGGATGACGATACTTCAGCTTTTTTTTTTTTCTAAATGAAGTCATTTTTAGCCAATTCACCGACGCTTCTGCGTTATTCATCCTAACAAAAATGATACGTCTTCTTTCCCGCGAAGCACAATTCGGAGAGCTAACCACTTTAATCTAAGGAGGGAGCTGGGCGAATGACTGGGCTCAATGCATGTTTATACCCAAGAAAAAGCAGCCTGCGCCGTGACACTAATCATGAAGTTTCACATGATCACCTCCCTATTAATTTCACAGCTCGGGCGATGTCTTTTTTAAGTCGGAACATATCTCCAGCCTCGCCTTTCCCTCCGTATAAGATTCCAACGATTGGTTATCCCAAGTGCTTTGCAGAAAATGTAAACGTACTAGATATGTTTTAGAGTGTACAGACTTTGAAAGCTCAATTTGTAACAACAACAAAAGGTTGACATGCGTTATTAAAGGGCAAGCAAAATAGCACGCGCATTATCTTCCCTCTCAATAGTTCAAACCTATTTTGTATGTAAATAGACAGCGACTATGCATTGCTGCCTGCTTGCTATCTTCACAACAAACGCAGTTAAAGGTGGAGTATTTCTCACCTTTGAATTTCGCGAAAAATGCATTGTTCTAGTATCAATGTATTTGTATACCTTTGACAAACCACCATCATACAGGAGAGCTAAACAGGCGCGCCTTCGAGCACGTACCGTTGTTGCTGCAACACAGTGACACAGTGTGCGTTTGTGACAGATCACCGCTAAAGCGGTATCAATTACAATAAACTTTAGCATTCGGGTTATGCAGTTCAGAATCCCAGAGAGAATGCGCTCTTCACGAGCACTAAAAAGGAACGTTTGAAACACACTCAAGCAGAGCACTCGCTATCTTACACGCAAATACTTTCCCCGGCGTTTTTTCCATGGAACGGTCTTTTTGTAGTGACAATGAAATGACGTTAGTTAGAGCCCCCAGGCTTGTTTGTCTAGGTGCTCTTGGCAGAGCTGCATGAAGCGATGCCATGGGACGCCGGCGGCCAGCCATTCAGGGTTAGGGGCTTAAGAGCTGTCTATCGGAGGCTCCATAAAATATTGGCTTGCGACCTTTACCTTTAAAGTGCTATAGTTCCTAAAATGCATTATAGAGAATTTGTGAAGGAATTGATGGTTGAATCGGTATGCCACGTCACGTCAATTTGCTCCGTTAAATTTTATCGGGTAAACTGAAATGGTGAAGGAGTAGCTGATTTAACGATCGCACTTTTCATCTAATGCAATAATTGCGAATGAGCCTGCTTGGCGATTAATAGTTTCAATTTGTGAATGAGGTAAACCTTGTCAGAAATATATATTTTTTTTCACTAGGGTGAAATTGGAGGGTATTTATCTGAGCATTTCAATCTGGCACAATGTCATGACAGATACGGGGGAAACTAATCCGATTCTGTGCTACGAAAATTTGAAACTCCCTACCTAACGACCTTTGAAGTTCGCATATAGTATCAGCCGAGTATTAAACCAGTATATTTTGCTTTATTTAATCATCACCAACCCTCATAACTATCCTCTTGGTTTAGTAAAATTGTATGGCTCCTATGACTATTTAAGTGATGATTATATTTTTTTTTGCAATATTTCCGTCTAATTCCATAATAACCTGTGTTGCTCACATGTCTTATTATAATAGACGGAAACTTGTCAACTGGCTATACTTCGTTTCGCTTGAGTCCAGACGCAGCCGATGCTACGAGCGCGAGCGTGTGGCCCTGAACAGTGCTTGCATTGCACGAGCGCGCGTGCTTGCGGGACGCTGAAAGCCTGGAGCTCGCGCTTGTAGCATGCGCCTGCGTCTGGACCCAAGCTGAAACGAAGTATAGGATCCGTCCGGTCTTTGCATAACATGTATATGCCTTCCTGCTAATAAAAAGAAGGAAATTGAATTGAATTGAAATTTAGTTATCAGAAAAAGCCAAAAGCTCAAAACTTGTTGTGCGAATGTTTATAATAAATATAGCAGAGGCTTCGTCCACACGAGTGGAAGTAGCCTAGTTGTGGTGGCAAACGGCTCCATCCACGCGGCTATATGTCACTTCTGAAGTCGATCTAGCCAGCCACTCTTTCGCCTCTGCTACATCCACGTATGAATTTACTTCCGGTTTTTTCTCCTATTATTGGGTAATTTGCTTGACGGACTGCTGTACCTAAGATATTTTGAGCAGTTTCTGCACTTCTTCACAGCGTTTTCTGGATATATGTTTCCTTACTTACAGAGCTACTTGTAGGCTACACGTGTGTAGTGTTTCTGTAGATATATTTAACTTGAGTGCGTACAATGATTTGGACGCACTTGTGGACTAACACTGTCGCATCTCCGACGTGCCTCGAGATTCGGTTGCCAGTGATTCGATGGTGAAGTACGAGCACCAAGATTTCGATCAAGGAAACTGAACGAATTAATATTGAGGAAATAATTTATTTCTCCTTTTCTGGCTTTCAACAGCGTAGAAGCTGGACTTAAGGTCGACTGCTATGAAAAAATGTGCCAGAATTCTACATATCTGAAGGATTTTAACTGGATTATTCCGTAAGAGAAGGCCTGTTTGCCGACTGGCACGAACGCCTGGATCTCACCGTGCTTACGCTGCTCCTTCTAATGTTTCCCCGTCTCGGAAGAACGGCAGAAGAGGCAGTTTACTTTGTATCATCGGATTGTGTTCCAAGACCACACGGCCAGTTGGCTACACTTATAAACCACACGCAGCACTAACGCTCTTGTCGTTAGTGCCTACGGGCAAAATCCCACGGACAGGAAGTCAGATAGCTGGCAAAACGGGTTCTCGATCCACATGCCACTAAGCGCTAGCACTTCCACGGCTACCAGATTATTCGATTGTAAATACTCATGTAATTAACACGAGAATCTCAATAACCGGCGAGCCAAAACACGAGGAATGTCAAAGGTGTGAGCGTGCTAGTACACGAATGCCCATAAAAATAAGAGAATAAAGCAAAATGCATCTACAAAAACACGGTGACAGGTTAAGTGGTCAAGAGAAGCTCTTCACACCCCTTTCCAACTCTAGCAGAGCGAATTCTGGGGAGGTGGCGACCTCTTTTCCAGCGTTCGCCTTGTTAAAGTGGAAAGAGGAGGGAGGAGCTTCCCTGAACCCTTTTCCTGTCACCGACTTTAGATACGTATATTCTACCAGTCTACACGGGGAGCAGTAAGCAATTAAGATAATTTCGAGATTTCTTTAACAAATCAAAATTACTTGCTCAAAACAGTTCGGGAATGGCCGTGCGCACGAGGAAAGAACGTCGAGCACGTGGCAAAACAATACGAGTCCAAACCGGAAGTCACTTACTGCGTGGAATCTACTCCGAAAGTGACGTAGAGCGTGGATGAAGCCGTTCTTCCCAAAGTTGAAGCTTGGGCGAGTTGGTGTGACATATTTGAGAATTAAAACAGCGCAGAGGACGAGGGACCAGATGAAGAAAGACACAGACACAGCGCTGTGTCTGTGTCTCTCTTCATCTGGTCACTCGTCCTTTGCGCTGTGTTAATTTTCCGTTCTTCCCCCGGACTTGGCTACGTCTCCGCGCGTGGATGTAGTCACTCCCATCCAAAAAATCGTTGCGCCATGATGCCGTCATGTAAATACTGGCGGCAACGCCTCGTTAATGCTGGACATCTGTAGGCATGGGGTTTGACAAAATGCTTGCCTCTGGTCAGTTGCAATTTTTAGAACCATTGCATAAAGTGCATGTTCTGGTCTGGACTCGTCCTAGAAGAAATTGATTGATTGATTGATTGATTGATTGATTGATTGATTGATTGATTGATTGATTGATTGATTGATTGATTGATTGATTGATTGATTGATTGATTGATTGATTGATGGATTGATCGATGGATGGATGGATGGATGGATGGATGGATGGATGGATGGATGGATGGATGGATGGATGGATGGATTGATGGATGGATGGATTGATTGATTGATTGATTTTATTAAGAGCTGATGCGTTCGCCTGTCTTAGCTGGATGTCGCCGCCTCCCCAAATGAAAACAAGTGAGGCAGCTTCTCCCTAACTAAACTCGGGCGCTTTGTTTTACAGCTGCATCGTAAAAGAGAGACACAGTGTAATGCATTAGAATATTGCTTTATTTCCACAGTGTGTACTGGGTAGTCATTTTAACGCGTTTAGCTATTAATCAGGCCGCACCAGTGAGCATCCCATCTATATGCCCATAAGAGCCTCAAATCTAGGTTCATATGACCCATTCGGGGCCCACATGGGTTGTGGGAAGCAACGAGCAGCCGGAAACAAAGATTAGCTACTGCGTGCCGTCCACTGCGATGGCGTCAATTTCCACACGGGCGTCCTGGTGTAAAGAAAAAGAAAAATTAAAAATTTCAAGATTATTTATTTTATTTCGATCAGTACAATCGAGGGAATACTACGCGCGAGCGTATCAGCTCGAAAGATAAATTGACCAATAGAGAACTCGACGTGAGCAGCAGTCATCATATATTATATAACAATATTGAAAAGCAAGACATCACCGAAACACTAATTGTTTCCGCCCATTTGTCTCGAGTCGTCCGTTCGTATCTTTCTCGTCGGAATTGCTTCGTAATCTAATAGTTCGCCGCCTATTTTCAGAAAACGACCCTCACCAAGACGTGCCCATTTTACGTTTGTATTTAAAAGTTAATGAAATCAGTAAGATGTATGGGCGTTTGTAGATGAAAGGTGGCCCCTTATTTGCCTGACGAAGCCAAAGTAGTCGAGCTATATGGCGAGCACGTGCGTGCCAAAATCCGTCTTTCGCGCACGCGGGAGCGCAGGGAGGGGCACACGAAATCAAAGGACAAGACAGCGAACACGCAGAAAACGCGCGACGACAAGAGGGAGCCGAGCTCGTGTTCTCATTGGTTGAGATCGGGGGTAAACAAAAGCACGTGGGCGCATTTGGCGGGCAAACAAACATGTGCGCAAGGGGGCTGACGAACTTGCGTGCCGTATAGTCACCAGGAGCGTAAGAAACGCGCCGGGCGTGCCGAGTCCCGCTCATCTCATGATCGCCCAGCAGCCAATGAGATATTGCGGCATTAAAAAATAAAAACGCCAAAGAACCAACTGAAAAATAAAAAAGCGCAGGATCACGGCGCATTCGATGCGTGGTTTTAGTCGGTGATGAACGCAGAAAAAAGACGAGCGTCATGACGATGCACTTTTTGCGGTTCTCGATTGACTCCATCGGACCGCAGTTTGGGCTACGGTCAGACCCAAAGTGAAATAGAGCATTGGCTCCGGAATCTGTAGTTTAAATTAAAAAAAAAAGAACTTGTCCATATTTCAAATGCAGTGGATACAGCTCAAGCCGAACTAAATTCAAATCTATGGTTAAAAAAGTGTAAATCTTTAAAAACATTGCCAAAAAAGATATTTTTTTTGTGGGAGGGAGGGGGGGTTATTTAGGAAATAAAAATAATGACTCCCGAAGTAAAAGAAGTAAAAAAGGTACCGAAAGTCAATGAGACACGTGGAATATCAAAGAAACGTAATACAAAGCGTTAACCTTAGATTTTACCACGTTCAAACCAAAAGTCAAGCGCTTCACGAAACGAAATTATAGGCCTGTGCGAAATGAAGTCTACGACGAGCACACAACAAATCTTCATGTTTGTCACCCACCTCACTTTGTTTGAGCATGTGTCAAAATACGTGCATACATCATGCTATCAAATGTAATTACACGCAGAGTTAGGTCTACACTGTCAGATATATGCCTGCCTCCATCCATACCGCCCCACGATGCACTTGGAGCGCAGATCGCCAACCCCAGTTTAATAAATGCAGCCAGTGAGGAGGTCGAGTGACAGCGTTCAAGTTATCATAATCATCTCCCTTTCTTCACTAGTCGCCGTCCTCGCCTCTTCTCACTGATTCAGCCTTTGTCCCCAGTCCTCAATACTCATCATTCCCTGATGGATAGCTTCAATGAGCGTCCTATTCGTTTTTCCCTGCCACTAACATTTATACCTTAAAAGTATTTTTGCCACAGTGATGAGTCCAATGTCTCTTTGACTCCATTGTTTTTCATATTTTATATGGGATATTTTATTGAAAATTTATACTCTCTTTGGAACATCAACTTGATATTACTTTCTCTTGTAATAACTTTGAAATTAATAATTAGGTGTTACCTATGTTTCTTAAATATCCAAAGCAGCTACAGTTACTTTTTTGTCCACCATGTTTCG
>JAZHYW010048712.1:0-27439 GCA_037355805.1 Ixodes ricinus
GCCGTGAGAGCGGTGAGTACGTGAGGGGCGTGAGGGCCATGAGTGAGTGAGGGAGGTAAGAGTGGCGTGAGGGCCATGAGTGAGCGAGGAGCGTGGGGGGTATGAGTGCGCGAGGGCCGTGAGGGGCGGTGAGGGGCGTGAGGGCCGTGAGGTTTAGTGAGTGTGAGTGAAGGCTGAAGGTGACTGTGATCGTGAGGATGAGGATGGAGTGAGGGGATGAAGGTGAGTGGAGACGTGAGGGTGAGGGTGAGGAGGGAGCTTAGTGAATGTGGCTGTGAGGGTAAGTGAGGCCGGCCCCAAATGCCGACCCCTGCATAAACCTACGCCGCGCATGCGCGGAGCGGCAATACGCACACATTCACATTTGCGCCCAAGCCACGAAGCAATTATCGGTTTGAGCTGATGCAAGTAGGAACAGGGTCAATCATGGTGGCGAAAAGGTCTCGAACATTTAACGATTACACACAGAGAAGACTAGAAGATTACATCAGAGGCAAGCTGTCACTCGATATCGAAGTGGCGCCGTGCAGTCACGCTGACGTCAATGATTGTGTCGTAAACCATGGCATAAAATAAAGCATTTACTCAAAATTTACGTCGTCGTATTCACAGGGAGCTGCACCACGAGCGTCATGACTAATGCTTTTGCAATTCAAAGACAACCAAAATAGTGGTTTCTGCAGCAATTTCTTTTTATATATAAAACATTTAATTTTTTTAATTATTTTTATTTTTTTTAGTTAGCAAAGAATTGTAGGTATACGTTTTCGAGGCACCAGTTGATAGACAGGTAGTCAGTCTCTAGTGTAATCCGAATGTAGCCCGCAATAGCTTATTTTCTGAGGAACAGAGAGAGATAAAGTGTTATATCGATGACAAGATGGTCGCTCATCCCTCGTGTTTAGGGGGCGCTAAGTTGAAAAGTGAAGGCTCCTGGCTTAAGCAGAAAACGATTATACTGCTGCTACAGTCGGTAACTGTAGTGTGGGCTGGGAGATCATAATTGTTAGGGTTAGTGATCTCAGGCAAAAGATTTAGAGGTAAAATCTTAAAAGGAAGTACAGTTGGATGAGAAGGTAGACCAGTCAATATTCGGGTAATTAAAATCACCCAGAAGTACGACATACGCGCTGGAATATTGATTAGCGAGCCTCATTAAGACATGTGTCAAGCTCAATGATGAATTTATCATTGCTATCTGGTGGCCTAAAAACATACGCACAGTACAACAGAGGGCACCATAGGGAGGTAAGCCCATACCTGTATACACAAAAGTTTCGATTAGAGGAACAATTCAGGGTCCGACATGTCGGGTGGATCCAGCCACGTTTCAGTAAGTACAACAATCGGCGTTACATGTTTCAACCAAGGAATCCGGGTAATCTATTTTTTGGTATCAGGCTTCTAATGTTAGTAAACAGAAGAGAAGCGAAACAGAAGATATCTTATTGATAACATAGAGTTTAAAGTAGTGTTCATGAGAAGGCAAACGGAAAGATTATTTACAATGATAGGACGACATTTCTATGGATTTAATGCTCCCCTAAACGGTGAGCCCTTCATTTCCGGATGACACAACTGTGATACCGAGTTTCGGAACACAGGCCGGTGACCAAGCCTCTCGAATGGAGACCAAGTTTCCTTATTAAAACGACAGGACCTGCCCTCGTCATCGTCGCAGCGTGTTTTCGATGTAGACAAGTCGCGTAAAGCCTCGATTAGCTGAGGCTCAGCACAGCAGTTGTAACGAAACCGCCTATTTTGTTCCAGGAGTTAAGCTCACTCGAGAACAGGTTCGAGAGTTCCTTGGTAGGAAGATTGTGCAAACGAAGGGCGTCATTTCGAAGGGAAGGGAAAAAGAGCAACGGTTACAAGTCACTTCATTTCTTTCAAAGGTCATCAGATTACTCTCCCGATTACTGCCTAATAAAATCAATCAAACTGTTACAAACTTACTCAAAAAAGCAATCGATTACAAGATCTGATTATTTGTAACGAGTACCTTACAAGTCTCATTTTCTATCACATTGTCAAAACTATTGCTCATGAGCAGACACCCACGCGCTGTTTGCTAGGCGCGTGGAGGAGTACTCACGAATAGAAGGAGCGGTTCATGTTGATTTAGTATTTCGCGATTTTAAAACGCAAGAAAAAGCTAGATCGATGAGAAAACAGGGTACGATATCGGCATTGTGATGTGTTCGGTCTGCTTTGCGGTGTGTGTGTTCTGCATTGACCCTTTTCAAAATTTCGTCGCGCGACATTGGCGGTCGCCATTGCTTGGAACACGTAGAGTGTGATTGGATCCGAGTCCTCGCCGAGCGCGGACGTCACACTCCGTGTCCAATAGGTGCTCAGAGCACGTGATCAAGCAATGGCTGGACAGGCGATGGCGCGGATCTTTGAAAAGGGTCTGCTGCGCCGCTTTTGGGATGTACGGAGTGCGCGATCCGGCCCGAGCACAATTACTCGCGCCGCGCGATGCAATGTGCGGCCGACGGGAGTGTCTTTGGGGATATTCTGGAATGGTCTATTGACTCCGTCAGTGTTAGTGCACTCCTTTCGTTCCATAGACCTTTGGAAGAGAACCTCTCTGGCCGCCGCCATTTTGCGGCTCGAGCGATCCCTATCAGCCAAAAATGTCTGCTGCCATGCACCTGCCTGAGCTGTGGAAACCCGGTCAGAGCGACTCCCCACCTGAAATATGCATTCGGAGTTCGCCGGCTTTCCTTGAAAGTTTGTTACTTTATTTGCCTCTTCAGGATGCTTACCCGGTTTGTGTTTTCTTCCAGTGTGAGAAGCAGGGAGTGCCAGGGCTTTCTTTTGTTTCCTGCGAAGGCCTGCTCGGCCTTTGCAGGAAACGGACGTCAAGCAGCCCGCGACGAGGGCCCTTCCAAGTTCTTCGAGGATTATTTTGCGTTGAGATAATCCCCGAAAAGGCTTCCCGGCTATGTTCCCGGTCTTCGCGAAAAATAACTGATAAGGTCGGGTCCGGGGTATAGGGACGGAATAGACACGTTCGTTCATTTGCTTTGGTGCTCTGCAAATCAACAGCTCTGCTCAAAACGTGCCCCAAAAACAAACCGGACTCCGTCCGATCGCCGTGAAGTAACTATCGTCGACACTGGGTATTGTAATCGCTGTGTTATTTGAGACCGTTCTCAAATCGTGTTTGATAACGCGGCACTGTGGATGGGGTACGTACAATATGTGTTGTTCGATTGATGAGACTCGTACACTTTCAGGTTGTAAGCGGGAATACTCATGCAGGTCGGCTATCCTGTGTGGTCAAATATTTTCGATGGTTAAGACCTTTGTAGATTGACAGAGGCTGAGTGTATGGTGCCGTAAAAATATGAACATAAAAAGAAACGAACATTCCACTTGCATTTGTTGTGTCGAGCATGAACTCGCCAAAAATAGCTTTAATTTGTTTGTTTTTGTTCCCGAAAAAACGGTACACCACTTTCTTAAAAACCTCGAGAAATTATATTCGCCCTTGAACACAATATATATATATATATAATATATATAATATGAAACGTGGTAATTCAGCCACTGTCAGCGTCCGGAATTGCGCGCTACGCAGGCTTGCCACAGCCCATTGACCAGAAAACACACCGCCCAGCTCAGTCGGGCAACACTGACGGTACACACTCAAAACCAGGGACGCGCGCTGTAAATCGTTTCGTTTGAGACTGCCGCTGGAAAGGTCCATAGACCTTTTCACCGTCCGTCGCGTGGGCGCTGCCATCTTGGGATCACGTGACGCGGCCGCCATACGGTGGTTTTAAGCAGCACCTCCTGGACAGCTTTAAAGCCTGCACGTTACGTCACATGACGTCACGTCCGGGAGGCCGGCACGGGCGCTGATTGGATGCGAGTGCCGCGTCGGCGTTCGCGTGGGACTCACAATCAGGAAACGAGCCCCACGCGAACGCTGACGAGGCCCTCGAATCCAATCAGCGCCCGTGCCGGCCTCCCGGGCAGTGGCGTCATGTGACGTACCGCGCAGGCTTAGCTGTCTAGGAGGTGCTGGTTTAACTCTGTCTCTCTGCCCTCCGTGTTTGGCGAGGTCGTCGTATTCGTGTTTTTCGCCGCGTTTCACCGCGATATTTTGCGTTGCTTGGTAAAGTGTCATCGACTCATTTTTACTACCTAAATGCATGCCATAATTATATGCACATCTTCTGCACTTGATTTAATAACACGTTTTGACTATTTGCACCGTAGGCGTATCGGATACGTGTGAGGAAAGGAATCAGCGTTAGAACTGGTGCACATTTAGTCTGTTGATTACTCTAAGACATACGATGGTTGAGAGGCCAATTATTTACAAGAGAGCAAATTTGCTTTAGCGACTAGTGGCTCACAAGAACGCGCAAGGTACATTTATGACCACGCATTTATAATCTTAATGAGGAAGGCAAATATAGTCAACGCAAGGAGCTACTCTGTGTGCTTCTTAAAAGCATCGATAACAAATCCAAAGCAGCATGCTTTTGATTATATGGGAGAATCATTTATGCGTTATAAACATTCGCTTTGATCTGCTGTTTATCTACGCATTTAACGAAACTATATTTGTGCTAGGCCCCATGTCTTCAGTCATTAATGTTTTGATACCCAACTCAATAAATTTCTTTATACACAAAAGGTTGGGCTCCCCATGTGAAAAAACGCGTCAAAGACAGTTTGTGAGTGGCTGACAAAAGCGTCTGAGTTACGCTCATATGTAACGACGAAGGAAGTCGTCTGTATGGAGATCGTTCGAGTGCAGCGTTGTCCAGGCCGAATTTAATCTCAACGACGCTGAAAGCGACGTCGAGAGTCGACCATCGACGCCGCCACCCACGACCGCATCTGGTCAAACAAATAAAGATCTCTCTACACAAATGCATGCAATGGTGCCTGAGTTTCGACCTCGGCAAAGCTCGCTGAAGCTCAGTTCTTTTGCGCTATTTAATTTATATTTTGAAAATTTTTTGGAAGACAGACGTCAGGCTTCACTTGAAGGGTTTGTCTCTAATCCCATATTCTAAATACGTTGCAAGAAACTGTTCCCATAACGGAGCTTCCTGAGGTCAACACCCTTAAACTGCTGCGATTGAATGCTTTAGCAGGGCCGATAGGTGAAAATATTTTTACTCGGGCTAGTATGAGCCTTGGAAACAACTCTCAGTACTTGATTTCTTCAAACTAGCCAATAAAAAGTAAAAGAAGGCCCGAATTCGGGGTATCCTCATTCTGGTCATTTCTTCAGCTTGCGAAAAAATCGTGAAATACCTTTTGAAACAGGTCCAGAGATCGAGCAACGTGACATCGAGCAGAAAGAGAAAAAGAAAACCCCAGTGATACCGTACATCCACCGCCTTCCCTACGTGAATCCCAAGTAAGCCGCCTCGCGATACAACGTGAATGTTGCCTTTTCCGCCCGCCACAAGCTCAAGCTCTGTAGTAGTCCGGAGATCAACAAACGTCGCTGAGGCAACAACGATCCGCTTCCTACAGTGGCTGACAGCACTTCAACACGGAATGCAGTTTAGTCACCCGCATAGAGTGGCGTGGCCCGCTAAGATTCCCGTTTTCCTGCGGCGCGTGCCTACATTGGACAGACTCATGGGCGTTGCCCCAACATTTTCAAGACTACGAGAACACCAGCTTGTCTCATGAAAGGGAACTGCCCATGCCACACATCTCGGTGATGCACTGCCGGGATTGGCTGATGCCAACCCCTTTTAACAGGACGACAGCGATGTTCCGACACAACCACAAACCATCCCGAGAAATGATGGACGTGTGTACCCACATAACACAAAACAGCAGCCTCTGTGGAGTGAGCCAGCCCACAGTGACTTTGATGAAGAGCAAGATCGGCTTTTTGGATCTCGGATAACCCGAAGCCGGTTTCGTGTTGGAGGAAAGAAGGTAGCTGCCAGGGGTTGGCCGGAGATGGCCAGTGTCTGCACGAGCAGCCGCAGCATCACATGTTTTTTTTCATATTAATAGAATCAAAGGCGCTAGTTCAGCGCCTGTCCCGTGTGCGCCTCTCTGTCCGCCCTTGTCCTCAGTCGCGGCTGTAAGTAATATGAACTCTTACCAACTCGCCCAATTGTCCATTTTGCAATAAAAAGAACATCGCTTCTCTTTGTTTATTTCTTTTAACACTATATGCATTATTACAGGGAGTTTCCCAGTCGGAAATGTTCACAAAAAGTTGGTGTCCTCGAAAATCGAACAGTGGGCACTGAACTTGCGAGTTTGTCTGTTATCTGCGATTCACCAGATTGTTAGTCAGGTTCTCGACCTCCTTTTTTTACTGTGGCCTCATGCAGTAGTATCTTTATTAGTTTCATCGCAGCACAAGCGAGGAGTTGGTAATTATGATGTCCTGAAGGGGCTAGGCTGAGGACAAGGCCGAAGCGAACATTAAACAAATAGGGTCAGCTATCCGGACACACAGTATGGCATTATAAATAACCACAGAGTGCTCCGTGTCAGATCTCACACGTTCTTACGTCGAGGCGCTTATTTGTCATGATCATCCGGCGTGCTTCCTTGCTAGATTAAGTAATTGACTCTTCGTGCCTTGTCGCCGAGAAAAGCAGGTGCATTGACATTTTTTGATTGTATGCAACCTTAACCTCATCTCTCTGCTCTTTTTCAACCAAGCTTCGCTTACTTCAACAGCTACACTCTAAAAAATACGCTTGTTAATTTACCTTCCTGCAGAACATGAAGTTTGCCAATTACGGTGAGTAGTAGAATTTCAGCAAATTACAAGAGCTCCAAATATGATTAGATATCCAACAATGGAATGCGCACAGGAGCAATGAACAATTGAACCGTAATGCTCATTATTGTATCTACACATATCCGAGTATTTTAACCTGAAACGTTATTTCGTTGAACACTCAGAATTTCGTGAAGCCTGATAAGTGACGCCTGATATGCGTGGCCACGAAGCTCGATATCTGGTTGGTTAACGGGGGAGGTCAAGTGACGAGGGGATAGGCGAGGAGGAGTGAGGTAGGCAAGGAGGTGCTCTACCACCTGTGCGCACTGTGGGAGAGAAGCGTGAGGGTATCGGAGGCCCTGGAAGAGTGTCGGGTTTATCAGACCTGCATACGTGAACCTCAGAGTATCGCTAAACGTTTGTGATGGTAGGGCGTTTCATGTATGCAACACAATTGCCTAGCATTCTGATATCCATGTTGTTGTTTTTTTTTGTTTTTTAGTCTACTTACATTTTGACCTTCGTCATTGCCTACGAGCCTTTTCCTTCTATCACTCTCCGTGACTGGCTAATTTCGTGTACTGCAGAAAAATAAACTCAAATACTTTTTTTCTTTATTTATCATTACAGTGTATGACAAAACAAATACCAACTTAAAGGGATGCTGTAGCCCAAATTCGGATTTCCGAAAATACGTTTGCAGAAGTGTTCAACAGGGCGCCATAAACCACGAAACATCACTCGTGTATCCATATCTCGAGTGGATGGCCGTATTTCTGGACAATAAAGGAGCGAATGAGGGAGAATGTTGACGTCATCTTATCGCAGAAGAGTTGGGAAGGAGGAGAAATGGCCTCGATCCCTTTCCTCTCCGCGCCCTCGCGGAGTGAAAGCGAAAAGAGGAGGAAATGAGAATCGCGAGGTCACGCGTCTTTTCGGCCTTGTGCGAGCGCGCTCTCCTTTTACGAAAATACGACGATCCGTTGGAGATACCGCTCTATGAGTGACGTTTTGGGATTTGAAGCGTCCCGCCTATTGATTCTGCGTTGTTTTCTGAAATTCGATTTTCGGTTCAGCATCCCTTTAAGAAAACTTCGAAATGCAGCCTTGGTGCACTCAAATGAGTGGGCAAATACTTACCTGATAGAGTAGGACATTTTGCCGGATGTTATCAAGGAGATCACCTCACGAGTCATCTTCGAAAATTTATTCTCTGCACCGACGCTTAGTTGCTTCAACAATTGGAGAAGTTAAAACAAAAATGACACGAGTAAAACAAAATTTTGGGGGATGATATATTTTGGTCGAAGATGTATCTATTGAGATAGTACGATCTAGATTTTTTTTTAATATTTCAGAATCCTAAGATTAGAAGATACGAATCAAAGAAAGACACGAATGTTGTAAAAGTAGAACTGACGAGGTTTAAGTTAAAAGCAATCAAAATGGAATCGTCGATGCTGCGATTCTAAATTGAAAGCTATAGCGACGGAAGAGCGAACACGTACGCGCTGAACGGTGTTGATCTCGTCTATGGCCGGCAGGTGCACTCTTTCCGGTATACAAAGGCGATGCCCTATAGGTATGAGCTGTACTGGTCGCTTAGAACGAACTCATGTGCCACGATTTGAGAGTGCTTCAATTACTCGATTGTTGTCATGTGGTTTATGTTCCGCGTATGCAATACAAGGATGCGAAAAGGAGGCGAAAGAGTCCATCTTCTGCAAGCGTCTCGTTCATACTTTTTGTTATCCTGTTTCCTGCTCGACTTCACCAAGCACCTTCAATTCCGAAAAGCGTTCCAAAAAAGACAAATACCAGGCTTGCTTTGCATTTTAGACGCACATATGTAAAATAATAGGTAGAACTAAAAAACAGGAGCAAATGATATCTCATTACTACAACCAATTTTCAGCATTTTGTTCGCCTGAATTTACGATTAAAGCAATCAACGTATCCGTGGGTCAAGATATAATTAAAACTTATGACTGACATTTTCACATCTTGCAGCCTCTTTGCTGTGAAATTATAAAAATGTATCTTATTAAATTATTGCGTTTTCACACGATTACAACATTGCCTGATGAACTTGCAGAGCGTGGTATAATCTAACATTTGCACGTGATATATACCTTTGTGAGAATGGCATATGTTCCACTTGAGAATGATCACTTTATTTATCAAAACTCAGTGAAGAAGTCCAGTTTGTTGTACGAATGTTAGCACCATGAAAAGAAGTAATTCTCCACTGAATTTGAGTCTTAAACGCGCTCTAGTCACAAATAAATCCGTTCTCCGACATGGATGACGATACTTAGCTTTTTTTTCTAAATGAAGTCATTTTTAGTTAATTCACCGATGCTTCTGCGTTATTCATCTTAACAAAAATGGTACGTCTTCTTTCCCGCGAAGCACAATTCGGAGAGCTAACCACTTTTATCTAAGGAGGGAGCTGGGCGAATGACTGGACGGAACGCATGTTTATACCCAAGAAAAAGCAGCCTGCGCCATGACACTAATCATGAAGTTTCACATGATCACCTCCCTATTAATTTCACTGAGCAGGCAATGTCTTTGAAACATATCTCCAGCCTCGGCTTTCCCTCCATAAGATTCCAACGATTGGTTATCCCAAGTGCTTTGCAGAAAATTTAGACGTACTAGATATGTTTTAGACTGTACAGACTTTGAAAGGTCAATTTGTAACAACAACAAAAGGTTGAAATTCGTTATTAAAGCGCCAGCAAAATAGCACGCGCATTATCATCCCTCTCAGTAGTTCAAACCTATTTTGTATGTCAATAGACAGCGAATATGCATTGCTGCCTGCTTTCTGTCTTCACAACAAACGCAGTTACAGGTGGAGTATTTCTCACCTTTGAATTTCGCGGAAAACGCATTTTTGTAGTATCAATGTATTTGTATACCTTTGACAAACCACCATCATAAAGGAAAGTAAACAGGCGCACCTTCGACCACGTACCGTTGTTGCTGCAACACAATAACACAATGGGCGTTTGTGACAGATCACCGCTAAAGCCGTATCAATTACAATAAACTTTAGCATTCAGGTTATGCAATTAGAATCCCAGAGAGAATGCGCTCTGCACGAGCACTAAAAAGGAACGTTTGAAACACACTCAAGCAGAGCACTCGCTATCTTACACGCAAATACTTTGCCCGGCGTTTTCTTCATGCAACGGTCTTTTTGTAGTGACATTCAAATGACGTTAGTTAGAGCCCCTAGGCTTGTCTGTCGAGGTGCTCTTGGCAGAGCCTCATGAAGCGGTGCCATGGGACGCCGGTGGCCAGCCATTCAGGGTTAGGGCTTAAGAGCTGTCTATCGGAGGCTCCATAAAATATTGGCTTGCGACCTTTACCTTTAAAGTGCTATAGTTCCTAAAATTCATTATAGAAAATTTGTGAAGGAATTGATGGTCGAATCGGTATTGGACGTGACGTCAATTTACCCCGTTAAATTTTACGGGGTAAACTGTAATGGTGAAGGAGTAGCTGATTTAACAATCGTACTTTTCATCGAATAAAATAATGGCGAATGAGCCTGCTTTTCGATTATTAGTTTCAATCTGTGAATGAGGTAAACCTTGTTAGAAATATATATTTTTTTTCACTATGGTGAAATTGGAGGGTATTTATCTGAGCATTTCAATCTGGCACAATGTCATGACAGATACGGGGGAAACTAATCCGATTCTGTGCTACGAAAATTTGAAACTCCCTACCTGACGACCCTCGAAGTTCGCATATAGTATCAGCCGAGTATTAAACCAGTGTCTTTTGCTTTATTCAATTATCACCAACCTCATAAGTATGGCGCCTATGACTATTTAAGTGATGATTATATTTTTGTTTTGCAATATTTCCGTCTAATTTCATAATAACCTGTGTTGCTCACTCAACGCCTCCACTCTAAAATATTCCTGCCGTCTAATTACCCGCAATACACTCAAAGAGTGATCACTGCGATCTACAAATCAGCACGGCGAATGATGAGGCGGAACCACCCGTTTAGACCTAAAAATGAAGTCTGCTCTTTAACATCACGCAGTGCAAAGCGTCATGCTTGCATTGCGTAGTGCTAGCAGCGCAGACTAAATTTTGAGGTCTAAATAGATGTTCTGCCTCCTAATTCACTGAGCTGATTTCGTAGATCGCAGAGATTGGCTCTTGAATGTTGTGCGGGTAATAAGACGCGCTAGCTTTTTTAGGTGTCAGATGTCGTTCTTATAATGACGGAAACTTGCCAGCCGTCTAGAGTCCATCCGGTCTTTAAGTAACATATATATGCTTCCTGCTAATAAAAGAGGGAAATTGAATTGAATTGAAATTTAGTTATCAGAAAAAGCCAAAAGCTCAAAACTTGTGCGAATGTTTATAATAAAGATAGCAAGGCTTCTTTCACACTCCTGGAAGTAGCCTAGTTGTGGTGAGAAATGACTCTATCCACGCGGCTACGTCACTTCTGAAGTCGATCTAGCCACTCTTTCGCCTCTGCTACATCCACGGATGAATTTACTTCCGTGTTTTTACTCCTATTGTTGGGTAATTTGCTCGACGGACTGCTGTACCTCAAGATATTTTGAGCAGTTTCTGCACTTCTTCACAGCGTTTTCTGGATATATTTTTCCTTGCTTACAGAGCTACTTGTAGGCTACACGTGTGAAGTGCTTCTGTAGACATATTTAACTTGAATGCGTACAATGATTTGGACCCTTGTGGACTAACAATGTCGCATCTCCGACGTGCCTCGAGATTCGGTTGCGAGTTGTTCGATGGTAAAGTACAAGCACCAGGATTTCGATCGAGGAAACTGAACGAATTAATATTGAGGATATAATTTATTTCTCCTTTTATGGCTTTCAACAGCTTAGAAGCTGGACTTAAGGTGACTGCTATGAAAAAAATGTGCCAGAATTCTACATATCTGAAGGATGTCAACTGGATTATTCCGTAAGAGAAGGCCTGTTTGCCGACTGGCACGAACACCTGGATCTCACCGTGCTTACGCTGCTCCTTCCAATGTTTTCCCGTCTCGGAAGAACGGCAGAAGAGACAGTTTACTTTGTATCATTGGATTGTGTTCCAAGACCACACGGCCAGTTGGCTACACTTATAAACCACACGCAGCACTAACACTCTTGTCGTTAGTGCCTACGGGCAACATCCCACGGACAGGAACTCGGAGAGATGGCAAAACGGGTTCTCGATCCACATTCCACTAAGCGCTAGCACTTCCACCGCTACCACATTATTCGATTGTAAATACTCATATAATAATACTCAATCCAATCACCGGCGACCAAAACACGAGGAATGTCAAAGGTGTGAGTGTGCTAGTACACCAATGCCCATAAAAAATAAGAGAATAAAGCAAAATGCATCTACAAAAACACGGTGACAGGTTAAGTGGATCAGAGAAGCTCTTCACAGCCATTTCCAACTCTAGCAGAGCGAATTCTGGAGAAGCGGCGACCTCTTTTCCAGCGTTCGCCTTGTTAAAGTCGAAAGAGGAGGGAGGAGCTTCCCTAAACCCTTTTCCTGCCACAGACTTTAGATACGTATATTCTACCAGTCTACATGGGGAGCAATAAGCAATTAAGATAATTTCGAGATTTCTTTAACAAATCAGAATTACTTGCTTAAAACAATTCGGGAATGGTCGTGCGCACGAGGAAAGAACATCGAGCACGTGGCAAAACAATACGAGTCCAAACCGGAAGTCCCTTACTGCGTGGAATCTACTCCGGAAGTGACGTAGAGCGTGGATGAAGCCGTTCTTCCCAAAGTTGAAGCTTGCGCGAGTTGGTATGACATATTTGAGAATTAAAACAGCTGGAAGGACGAGGGACCAGATGAAGAAAGACACAGACACAGCGCGGTGTCTTTCTTCTTCTGGTTATTCGTCCTTTGCACTGTGTTAACTCTCCGTTCTTCCCCCGGACTTTGCTACGTCTCCGCGCGTGGATGCAGTCACTCCCATCCAAAAAATCGCTGCGCCATGATGGCGTCATGTAAATACTGGCGGCAACGCCTCGTTAATGCTGGACATCTGTAGGCATGGGGTTTGACAAAATGCTTGCCACTGTCAGTTGCAATTTTTAGAATCATTGCATAAAGTGCATGTTCTGGTATGGACTCGTCCTAGAAGAAATTGATTGATTGATTGATTGATTGACTGGTTAAATAATTAATTGATTGATTGATGGATGGATGGATGGATGGACGGATGGATGGATGGATGGATGGATGGATGGATGGATGGATGGATGGATGGATGGATGGATGGACGGATGGATGGATGGATGGATTGATTGATTTTATTAAGAGCTGATGCGTTCGCCTGTCTTACCTGGATGTCGCCGCCTCCCCGAATGAAAACAAGTGAGGCAGCTCTCCCTAACTAAACTCGGGCGCTTTGTTTTACAGCTGCATCGTAAAAGAGAGACACAGTGTAATGCATTAGAATATTGCTTTATTTCCACAGTGTGTACTGGGTAATCATTTTAACGCGTTTAGCTATTAATCAGGCCGCACCAGTGAGCATCCCATCTATATGCCCAGAAGGGCCTCAAATCTAGGTTCCTATGACCCATTCGGGGCCTACATGGGTTGTGGGAAGCAACGAGCAGCAGGCAACAAAGATCGGCTACTGCGTCCCGTCCACTGCGATGGCTTCAATTTCCACACGGGCGTCCTGGTGTAAAGAAAAAGAAAAATTAAAAATTTTACGAATATTTATGTTATTTCGATCGTACAATTGAGGGGATACTACGCGCGAGCGTATCAGCTCGAAAGATAAATTGACCAATAGAGAACTCGACGTGAGCAGCAGTCATCATATAATATATAACAAAATTGAAAAGCAAGACATCACCGAAACACTATTGTTTCCGCCCATTTGTCTCGAGTCGTCCGTTCGTATCTTTCTCGTCGGAATTGCTTCGTAATCTAATAGTTCGCCGCCTATTTTCAGAAAACGACCCTCACCAAGACGTGCCCATTTTACGTTTGTATTTAAAAGTTAATGAAATCAGTAAGATGTATGGGCGTTTGTAGATGAAGGTGGCCCCTTATTTGCCTGACGAAGTCAAAGTAGTCGAGCTATATGGCGAGCATGTGCGTGTAAAAATCCGTCTTTCGCGCACGCGGGAGCGCAGGGAGGGGCAGACGAAATCAAAGGACAAGACAGCGAACACGCAGGAATCGCGCGACGACAAGAGGGAGCCGAGCTCGTGTTCTCATTGGTTGAGATCGGGGGTAAACAAAAGCACGTGGGCGCATTTGGCGGGCAAACAAACATGTGCGCAAGGGGGCTGACGAACTTGCGTGCCGTATAGTCACCAGGAGCGTAAGAAACGCGCCGGACGTGCCGAGTCCCGCTCATCTCATGATCGCCCAGCAGTCAATGAGATAGTGCGGCATTCAAAAATAAAAACGCCAAAGAACCAACTGAAAAATAAAAAAGCGCAGGATCACGGCGCATTCGATGCGTGGTTTAGTCGGTGATGGAACGCAGAAAAAAGACGAGCGTCATGACGATGCACTTTTTGCGGTTCTCGAGTCGACTCCATCGGACCGCAGTTTGGGCTATGGTCAGACCCAAAGTGAAATAGAGCATTGACTCCGGAATCTGTAGTTCAAATTTAAAAAAAAAAAACTTGTCCATATTTCAAATGCAGTGGATACAGCTCAAGCTGAACTAAATTCAAATCTATGGTTAGAAAAGTGTAAATCTTTAAAAACATTGCCAAAAAAGTTTTTTTTTTCTGGGAGGGAGGGGGGGGGTTATGTAGGAAATAAAAATAATGACTCCCGAAGTAAAAGAAGTAAAAAAGGTACAGAAAGTCAATGAGACACGTGGAATATCAAAGAAACCTAATACAAAGCTTAACCTTAGATTTTACCACGTTCAAACCAAAAGTCAAGCGCTTCACGAAACGAAATTATAGGCCTGTGCGAAATGAAGTCTACGACGAGCACACAAGAAATCTTCATGTTTGTCACCCACCTCACTTTGTTTGAGCGTGTGTCAAAATACGTGCTATACATCAAGCTATCAAATGTAAATACACGCAGAGTTAGGTCTACACTGTCAGATATATGCCTGCCTCCATCCATACCGCCCCACGATGCACTTGGAGAGCAGATCGCCAACCCCAGTTTAATAAATGCAGCCAGTGAACAGATCGAGTGACAGCGTTCAAGTTATCATAATCTTCTCCCTTTCTTCACTAGTCGCCCTCCTCGCCTCCTCTCACTGATTCAGCCTTTGTCCCCAGTCCTCAATACTCCTCATTCTCTGATGGATACCTTCAATGAGCGCCCTATTCGTTTTTCCCTGCCACTGACATTTATACCTTAAAAGTATTTTTGCCACAGTGATGACTTCAATGTTTCTTTAACTAAATTGTTTTTATATTTTATGTTATATTTTATGGGAATTTTATATTCTCTTTTGAACATCGACTTGATATTATTTTTTCTTCTAATAACTTTGAAATTAAAAAGGTGTTACCTATGTTTCTTAAATATCCAAAGCAGCTACAGTTACTTTTTGTCGACCATGTTTCGAAGGTTCGATTTAATTTCAAGTGTATCGGTGTCATATTTTCCGCCGACATCCTATGGGTCGCTCATGTAAACTACTTGCTAACAAAAATAGCGCAAATTACTGGCATCATTGGACGCATTTGATACCTCCTTCCCGCACAAGTTAAGTTGCTTCTTTGAAATGCATTGTTTTACTCACACTTAAACTATTGTCAACTAGTGTGGGGACAACTACGTCTTCAAACCTACAGCGTATTCATTTATTACAAAAGAAATATGTTCGCCACATCTATAACGTCCCTTATGGAACACCAAGTTAAATTTTTTTCGTCTTGTTCGCGTTATCAGGGCACACAATTTATACAGATATCGTTTGAGTGATCGCTATAAATTAGAAACAGAGAGAAATATAGGTAATAAACGCAATCTTTCCCAACTGCAAATAAAAACCTCTAGTTACTCTACTAGGCACAAAGAGAGCTGGGTAGTCCTTACAACTCGACTAAACTCCGGAAAAGAATGACTCGTTATCTTTTACCATCCATTTTAAACAACTATCACATAGTTCATTTTGATCTGTACACTTGCAGATATAGTAAACTTCGCGTGCAATGTACGAAGAATAAAAACACACACGTGTATATATCTCTATGTGTACGTGTGTGTATATGTGTATGTATATGTGCGTATGTGTACGTATGTATGTATAATGTATATGTGTGTATTTCTGTATATGTGTATGTATGTATGTGTATATATATATGTATATATATATATATATATATATATATATATATGTATGTAAATATTGTGTTGAAGCATCTTAAAATATTTTGGATAGTTTTCCTTTCTTGTGTACAACTTCCCGACTTCTTTATAGGAAAAGCGTTATTCTTGTTTGATGTATTTCTGATAGTTGTCTGTTGTTCGTTGTTATGATGAAAGTACCTTGTATTATTATATAATTTCTTGTGTTATTTTTAAATGTCTTTCTCGACACTGTATGTACGTACCTGCGGGGGGGGGGGGGGGCTGAGGACCAGTCAAGCTGCTTGGGCAGCTTTTTTCCCAGCCCCCCCCCCCCCCCCCCAATGCTTATACATGGTAAATAAAGCTATTTTTTAAATTATTCTTATTATTCTTATTATTATTATTATTATTATTATTATTATTATTGTATTTCTTTAAATAGATGTACGTACTCGCAGTGGACTCCAAGAAGGTGGACGTCTCAGTCAGTTAGACGTTTTTTTTCTACCTCCCTTCCGGGCTTGGCGCATGACGATCCAAACAAACTTCAAATTAAAAAAACTGGTCCTCATTATTTATCCTGCTCACCACCCTCTTCAACGACTATCCTCTGTGGTTCTCATCACTGACCCTCTTTGCTGGCTCGACGAATTCAAACACTATTCGCAACCTTCGCTCTGTGTCAATGGAGGAACAGTAAAGGGGCAAAAACTGCAGAAAAGTGATTCAGATTAGACGTGATTGTCACAGTTTACCAGCGCAAGCTTCGCCACCTGGATCGCGACTCGTGCAGGGGGTTCTTCTGTGAAAACTACAAACAGAAACGAAAGAAACATTAGACAAACGTTAATTTGCTGACGAAACAAATAGGCGAGAAAGTTTAGGAGTTAAACAATAAACTACGCGGACAAAAACCCACCAAAACGCGTTTCTTTGCACATGGGAGAGGGGATGATCACGTGTGAAACGTGATCACCCCACGTGTGTGACGAACACGACAAAGGTCCGCCATTGCAGAGGCGCTGGCACTCCCGGTCATGTCTGACGCGTGTCATTCTTTGTGTTTGTTTCGTCTGAGCCTCTTATAGTAGAGCTATGTAGCCTCACAAAGATGGTGACAGTAACCGGAAATGGTGTGTCCCATCCGCCATATTGTGTTGTTGACGCCTAACATTCCATGATCGTTTCTCGGAAATGGCGACACTCCGTTTCCTGTTATCACCAAGTCGGCTTGTTGTACCGGGCCACGAGTTCCACTTCTCGGTCAAACACTTTCAGTATAAACAGTTCAGTGTTTCCTCGACCCGTGAAAGAATGAAATGCCACAAAAACAACATTTATTTTCAAAAAGACGTGCGTGAAAATGCAGGAGTCCCCCTTTTAACAAGAGGGTTCCAGATTTGACTTTCCCGTCTATTTCTGAAATTACTCTGTCACATATCTGAACCATGGTTCTCAAACCAATACTCTTCAAAGATAGTCGTGCATATTGAAGACCTAACTGCAGTGTGAAAGTAAATATTCCTGATCACAGTATTGGTATATGGACCCCAAAGTCCACATCGTGACTCAGGTACGGTTATCAGTTAATTTCGAGTTCCGTTTCTACGTTTCTTTAAAACTCCAAATGTAATCTTGGGCACACCAATTTCTCCTTCCATATTATACCGTTTTGTTGCGTGTATGTATGTCTTTTGTTTTCTAACTATTTTTTTCTATAACTTTAGAAGTTTTTTTTATTTTTTGTACTTACACTCGGAGTAAACTTTGTTCATTTCTGCAACTTCCTTTAAGTCTGCCAGGTACACCGTGCACTTCACCACTGAAAGAAAATGATGCTAGTCTTGAGAATTCTACCTTGCAACAAAACAATGAGACAAGCCTAACCTAACAAGCAAGCACACGTGCATGAAACAAATATTTTGAGAATATTAGAACCACACGATCATAAACGATCGCTTGTTATATCTATGGTTTAAAACACTTAAGGTAAAAAGACCGCCCTTGTTGGATCGGTATAAAATTTGCTGATTATCCAATGCGCTCTGAGACCTTTGGGGTCCCGCCTTGCGTGTACCTTGCAGCAACAAAATAATTATAAAAGAAGTAACATTGAAATTCCTTTTAATAGGATTACAAAATTCTATCGGTCATCGACCAATAGCCACCCGGCACTTTGACTACAGGTACGTTCTCAGCCACAATTTTAAGCTTCACTTCTTTATAAAAAAAAAAAAGTAGATTGAAATGTGGCATGTGAATAAATATGATGTTACCTTACCGTTTTTGTCGCTCATTCTTCCCTTTTCCAACACTTTTCCCAGCATGGTGAGAACCTCAAAAACAGACAGACAAGGTAGGAGCCCTCATACGTCTCATCTCGCTCGGACCACCATAACAAAGTAGGCGTGCCACATTGTCGCACTAACTTGTTTTCCGATTAATTTATCCCAAGGACTAGCAACGAATGGAACCACCTGCCCGCATTCATCGCAACGACTACCGACGATTGCACTTTCAGATCCGCCATTGAGTGTTATGCACATTCTCAATAACCTGCGTTGTTTGCATTTTTCATTTTCACTATTTGTTAAATTTCTGAATTAACTACCTGTTGTTTGTTTTTATGTTTTCCACCACTCCCTTCTGTAACGCCCACTGGGCCTTGAAGGTACTGAAATAATTAAATAAATAAATAAATAAATAAAACATATAATTAAAACAGCGCAAACGAACATAAGGACATGTAGAAGAACGGACACAAATACAGCGCTGACTCACGTCTTCTTATGTTGATGTGTTTTAAGAAGACAAAAAAGAGAGTAAATCGTGAGTCAGCGCTGTCTGTGTCCCTTCTTTTACTTGTCCTTGTGTTCGTTTGAGCTGTTTTAATTATATGTTTACGATTATGCATTTGTTTTTGAAATTGAATTAATTCGGAAACACAGGTCTCCCCCAATTAAACACCGCATAACCACTAATATTTCTATAAAATCGGTGCTGCCAACATGCCAATGTCACACCACAAACATTGTAAGTCACTCTGTTCAAAGTTTCCCGCACCGAAGTCGCGCCACGCCACACGCTGTCACACGCCAAGTTCTCGGCCGCTCACACTTGGAGTGCGGATAAGAATCCAAAATTATCCGCACTCGGAGTAATCAACCACTATTCGCACTCGGAGTGCGGATAGGGACAGTCGTTTTAACCGCTCCTCTGCAGCTAGTGCGCGCGTGAACGTTTTTGGCGGGTTTTCCACTTCTGGTTTCGTCGTCTCGGAGATAAGGTGAGTACCTCATTGTATTCATTTAGTCCGATATGTATCCTATTTACGTACGAATTCGGCTATACCGCCATTGTGTACTGAGGCATGTCGTAGCGTAGTAGCCCGCGTTGACTGTGAGTACTGTGCCACCATGCCTGGATCACGGCCGGCATACGCCTGCGAGAAAGCCTCCCGAGAACAAGAAGAACTTTAGCGCTTCTTGAGCATGCCAGCAAGGACATACAGGAGGCCGAGTGCAACCCCAGTGAACGTCGTCTCGAGCAACGTAGCACGCCTGCCGCTGCTGAACATGCCCGCGGATCCCCGATTGGGCGAAGTGTTCCCGTCGATGGTGCCTCGAGTGCTGACTCGCCCGCATATCATCTCTACCGCCAAGACCCCAGGCGCGAAGGGGCAGGTTACGACCAAGGCCGTTCGCTTGCCGAGTTAGCTGATGGCGGCCCGCCAGGTTTAGATGATTCCGAAGGCAACGGGGATAGTGCTGGAGAAGGCACAAACGCGCTCTGCGAATTCCAGGATTCCTTGCGGGATTGGGCTGTAGAGAGTGGGATTAAAAGAAGGCCACTGACGGCTCTCCTCAAGATATTAAGGAGACGGGAAGGGATGTCGGACCTACCGAAAGATGGACGCACACTCCTGCAGACTCCTCGCAAACCACACGAGCAGTTCCCCTTCACACCTATGGCGCCAGGGAATTACTGCCATTTTGGACTTGCTGCTGGGCTGCAGCACTCATTGCGTAATGTGGAACGGCTGCCAGCTGTCCTTTCTCTCACATTCAACATAGATGGCTTGCCATTGTCAAAAAGCTCGAAAACGCAACTGTGGCCTATTCAGTGCATGGTTTCCGGTTGCAATGAAGCACCATTTGTTGTTGGTGCTTTTGCTGGGAATTCGAAGCCAACATCCTCAAACGACTTCTTGAGGGCTTTCGTTGAGGAGCTGCAGACCTTGCTTTTGCACGGCCTGACTATCAATGACAGTGTCGTTCAAGTCAAGTTGGAGGCTATCATTTGTGATGCTCCTGCACGAGCATTCATAACTATGACAAAGGGTCATGGAGGTTACAGTGGCTGTCCAAAGTGTACAGTCGAAGGCTCCTACTTGCAAGGCAGGGTTGTCTTTCTTGACATGGACTGCCCATTGCGTACTGACTTGAGCTTCAGGCAACAAGACGACTCAGAGCACCACAAAGGGGAATCCATCCTGTTGGATTTGCCTATTGACAGTGTGCATGACCTGCCTTTGGACTACATGCATCTCGTACTGCTCGGGGTCGTGAAGAAACTCCTTTCCTTGTGGACTTCGGGGCCACTGGCTGTTCGTTTGGGGCCATTGCAGCGACACACTTTCAACGAGAACAGTGAGCTTCTGCGTCCTTGCATTCCCTGCGAATTCCCACGCAGGTCACGAGGACTTGATGAAATCGACCGCTGGAAGGCGGTTGAGTTCAGGCTTCTCCTCTTCTACACGGGTCCGTTGCTTTTGAAGTCCTGCTTGCCAGTTCAGCTGTATGAGCATTTTCTTCTCCTTCATGCTTCACTCTCCATACTGGCAAACCAACAGCTGTGTCGTCAGCATGCCGGCTATGCTGGTGAACTCCTGAGGTGTTTTGTGTCGGAGTTTTGTGAGCTGTATGGTAATCACAATGCCTCTTTCAACATACATTGCCTTATACATCTTGCCTCCGATGTTCAAAGGCATGGGGAGCTAGACTCTTTCAGTGCTTTCCCTTTGAAAGCCACATGCAAGTGCTGAAGAAGCAGCTCCGGAAGCATGGGAAGCCCTTAGAGCAGTTGTGCAATCGGATGGTAGAAGCACGATCAAAGAAACACAGACAGCCTTCTGATGGCGGAAAACCTGTCGAGCTCAGTCGCCAACACTGTGGAGGGCTCCTGTTGCCTGAATGTTGTCCGCCAGAGTACCAGACGCTGAAGTGTAGGAACTTCACCATTGCTCTAAAGGAACGGGACAACTGCTTCATGCAAGATGGCCACATTGTTATTGCGAGAAACATAGCCCACATGAGGGGCTCGAATGAGCCTTGCATTATTGGCCAGGAGTTTCTTGTGAAGGAAGACCTGTACACTGCACCCTTCGAGTCTTCCAGACTTGGCATCTTCATTGTTGCACGCCTCTCAACGCCAAAGCCATGGCCTTTGCGTAATGTGCGGAAAATGGTGAAGCTGCCCTGGGACAGCAAGTTTGTGGCTTTGCCAGAACTGCACACAGTTTGATGCCCTGTTGCCAAGTGGATGTTGCATTCGAGTGTACATAGAAGCTGCAAAAGACATCTGTTTTTTATGCACTTAGGTATGTGCATGTCTTAATGAGGTTCATCGTTGGCTCCTATTCAAAATAAATATAGGATGTCTCAAGTTACCGTATAACATGCTAAAATTAACAGGAAAAATTGCCGCGTGCACGTAACGAGCTCCCATTTTCCCCAGGGGTGTATTTTATAGGTGCATTTGACCTTGTGAGATCTCAAGTCGTAGCTTCATTCCTGTGAAAGGTTGGACTTGGCTCTGTTTCTGTGTAATCCAATGTAGCTGACAGCTTTTGCCGATGGTAAACTGAGTCTTCTATGACGGGCATATTTTTTTAACTTTTAAGTATGTTCTTACTCTGCACCGGAACTGAGCTACACCTTGAACGTTCACAAGGTAAAAGTACCTACAAAATGCACATTTCATGTAAAATAGGAGCTTGCTGCATGCAGGTTAGATTTTTCCAGTTGACTTTAGTGCATTATCCGGTATCTTGAGACACCCTATACATGTAATATGTTTTTTACCACGTTTTCATACTATTTGTTCCCTTACTTATTGGGAAGGTGTGTTCAGCTGTTCATATTAAACAATCTCTCTGCTTTTTTTTTTTCAGATGGCTTATGCCATTGTGGAGTTCCTTCACCTAGAGCAGGTTGATGTTGTGCCTGTGCTCTGGATTCAGGGCGAGCATTGTGCGTGGCCTGGCCAGGCCAAAGGGGACAAGATAATTGTGATGGTGAAAAAAGCAGTGCCACCAGATGCGTCGTGGAAACGATTTGCTGTGGCAGTGAAAGGGTTATTCGGTATGGACAATTTTATAATGTGATGTGGTGCAAGAAAGCTGACACTACGGATGCTTGTCCTTTCAGCAACGTACGAGCAGGCACGGAAGAAGCTGGAGCGTAGCCAATACACATCGGAACTAAGCAGCGACTCA
This sequence comes from Ixodes ricinus, assembly GCA_037355805.1. NCBI lineage: Eukaryota > Metazoa > Arthropoda > Arachnida > Ixodida > Ixodidae > Ixodes > Ixodes ricinus. Next base: position 22,554 of record JAZHYW010048712.1, read on the forward strand.
GAAAGGCCGCAAGGCAAGAGGATGCGGAGGCCACCGCCCCAGTGGTCGCAGTCTGACGAGGAACCAGTGCGACACAAGCCAACAAAGGCAGCCCCCGAAAAGTGCCCGCAGTACCAGCAGATTTTCCTCAAGGTGATTTCCTAAAAATTGCATCCTGTCTCGTGTCACATAAGACAGCCCTGAAAGTAGGGATAACTTGTTGCAACCAATGCAGTGTCGAACACTTCTTTCCCAGGCCTGTTCACTGCTGCATCAAAGGAGGGAAGCAGTTCTGCAGGAAGACAAAGTAAGTGAGCTTCCTCGTGCTTGGCTCACATGTGGCTCATATCGAAGCATCACGGTGATGCTCCACACTGCACCACTCCTTCTAGCCAGTAGCTTGGCAGTAGTAGTCTTTACTATGATTCCTCCTACAAGTTTTGAAAAAAAAAGCTTCCTGGAAGCCTGAGAGTGGCGGTCAAGTGCGAGGCTTCAGGAGGTTCTTTTTCAAGTTCTTTCTTCCAGCTGCGGTACCCGTCATGATTTGTTGACACTCCCATAGGTTTGTCGTGTATGAACCAAAGTTGGTACTTGAACTTCAGTTAAGCTGCCGATTTCTAAATATTTCTGTTCTGCTTTTGGTATCCTTCAGGCTCCAGTGTGCCGGACGACCTGGGAAATTTCGCTGCTGAGATTTGTGTGCAAGGTAAATTCTTTAAAAAAAAACAATTTTTTAAAAGTAAATTAAGGCACTTATTATATGTGCTGCAATTGAGTTTATCCACAAACACATTTCTAGAGTAGGAAGAAATGTTATAAGGTTTTCTTTGTTAAAATTCAGATATGTACAGGATTGAGCAAGTGATTACCTTCAACTATTTTTGTATGCTGTGCAGGTAGCAGCCACTCGCAAGCGCCCTCAGATTCCTCCGAGAACTGCAGCATTTTAGACACAGGTAAGCATTTTTTTAATGGTGTTGTAATAATGAGATTTATCAAAAATTTAACCTAGGGAAAACTTATGCTATTGCTGTCATTTCATACACAGCGATAGTCCTATTAGGAATCGTAGCTATATGTTGTGTTCTATTGAACACCGCGGGTCTGTGTTGTCATTAAGTATGCGTATGGACGCTCGCAAACATGAACAAGCGCTGGTGCTGCTAGTCTCGACTTCTTTTTCTACAAAAGCTCTCTCTTTTACTAAAATATCCATCGCTATATGTACCGGTGCCTAGCTAAGATGAGGAATTTTGCTCATAAAAATGTAATGCACTGTAATCAAGAATTAAGCTGTCTCATACCAAGGGAAGTTTACTGTACACAGGTTACATATTTTCAACCTCCTATTGAACAACCTAAATGAATTATGTTGTTTTATATTTCTTAACAACCTCATGCCTTGTAGCTTAGACATGAGTTTCCTGGAATTGACTGCTTTTTTCCCTTTCACTTACAGACATAAGGAGCTTGCAGGAATCCAGTTCACCTGTTGAAGGTAGTATTGTTTAATCATCTCCTATTCGCAACTCCAGAGGCTTCGACGTCACCCAGCGGAAAAGACGTGAAGGATAGCAACAGGTTGTTCGTGCCTGTTCAACTGTGCTGCAAAAACTGGCGCAGCATGGCAACTAAAACGGGTAACAGACAAATGGGGATTAAATGTGAACCGTTGGAGTCGCGAATATTAATACAGAAAATTTAATCATATATATACTTTTTACTTGGGCAGTAAACTTGTTGCACTACAGCCTTGCATCAATCAAACATTAAATTACATTAGATGAGGCATGCTAGGGGAGATCTCCTCAAGATAACGTCTGGACTTGATCATGGCTGGTTGACTAGTTCTGAGACCTTGCGAGATGAATTATCAATATCAAAATAAATAGTGGTAAGACCTTTTTTCTTTTTTTTTTGGCGTCCCCAATCGGGTGCAGGGAGCATATTGGCAGCGACTAAATTTTGCAAATCCCAGGTGCCAGAAATGTGTATGTTAAAAGACCACAAATTTTGCATGCCCTTAAATTTTATGAACTCTTCAATTCATGAACATTAAGGCCATGCAACCGCTAATAGTCTATTGGTATCTCTTTTTAGGAGTAGCAGACAGCTGTCTAGAGGACATTTAGTAGTCTTAAATAGCATTTCTAAAGCCTGTGTACTTGTAGGGCTTCAAGCAAGCGAGCCACAGGATCCACAAGATCAGGGTAAATATTTTTCACATTCATTCTGGTAAAATTTCATTAAATTCTAGATTTGGGGTGTAGTGTAAAAAAAAGCAGGACCAAGAAATAAATGATGCTGACATCTGGCATGCTGATTGTGCTGGCATGTTGTTTGGTTTTGTATGCTGTGCCTCTTTTTTGTATTCCTGTTTTCTTCTGCATCTTAATTTTTTTTTCTAACCAAATATCTTTTTTTATATATCTGGTGTGCCATAAAGAGTTACGGATAAGGACAACAGCGCTTCCAGTGAAAGGGATCATAACGTGAGCTATCTAAGCCTTCAAAAGTGGTGAAGCCTGAGTGCACAGAAATGTATTGGGCATGGAAGATCACAAGGTTGTGTTTCTAACTATACTCTTTTCTAATTTTTCCCCAAGCAATTAATTTGAAGCGTCATTCAAGATTATATGGACCTCGTCATTTTTGCCCTTTGGATTGGTTGCTCAATTTTTTAAAGTTAAACAATGGAGTAACTATGTAGTTTCATTGCAGGAATTATGCCATGCCCAATAAAAATGCAAGTGTAAACTATCTCTATCCTCGTGTAAAATATATTTTCAATTGCTTTCCTTTTTCATACAACAAGCATTCAAGCAGCACGTCCTGCGGCTGTTAAACATCATGCGCTTCACGCTGCAGCAGCATGGCGAGATGCTCAACAAGCTCTGCGCAATCCTTCCAGTCCACGAAGTTATTGCACACCCGTCCCTCGTCGAACAAGCGTTCAACACACTACCTGACCTCCTGGCCTTCGAGAAAGAGTTGGATGAAGAGAAGGCTCCACGTCTTGTAAGTATTTTACTTTAATACTGCTATACAGCTGTGCGGCTGCTTAAAGGGTAACTTGGCTTAATTTCAGTTTCAGAGAACACTGCAGTTGTCTTTTGCATCATATTGAAAACCACATGACATAATCCCCTGAAAAGTTCATTATACATTGTACATAGAGAAATGTTTTAATGGGTATGCAGCTGTTGTTCGGTTTCTATTAAGCAGCTGACCACCCAGTCAAGTGAGGTAAAAATGGGGGCGCTTAATTAAGCAATGACGCACAGTTCTGCAGTGGCTGCTGAAGAAAGAAGCTGGGTGACCCTCGCTAGAGCAGTTCCCATTTCTGCCGCGAGAAGGCGAGCAACGAACTGGAGACGCAAATAGCAGGCAACATGCGGTGCAGTGAAGAGCTCCGGCAGTAGTGCTGTATTTGCGTGGCCAACACTGCACTAGTTGCGTTCGAGACATTTTACCACAAATATTGTTTTCACATAATCATGCCTGAGTTATGCCATGCTTTCCTGAATTAAGTTACATTCACTCCAAATATCCCATGCTGTCTTTTTATGCAGGTTCATGAACTCAAGCAACTTGGGGGCAAGACTGCAAGCAAGGCCACCAAGCGGATGCTGACGCATCTGCTAACTGATGAGCTAGCTGCACAGTTCTCGTGGATCGGAAGAAAGGGAAAACTCAACTTTTCAGTTTTAAAGACTGCCACTGCAATAACTGGTAAGCCAGAAACTTGAGAAAGTGACTATTTCGACGTCAAACAAAACTAATCTAAAGGTTTACTCTTAGATGTACGACATCACTTCTAAAAAGCTCAAAAATCAATTTTTTTAATATTTGTCCATCTTCCATGTAAATAGTAGCTTACTTATTTTGACAGCAAGAAAGAAGCCAAGTTTGTATTGTTTACCAGCTTTCCTGTGAATGTGAAAACATTTTTTTAGCTATTTTCATCTCAGACATTGAAGTAGACCCCTCTGGGAAACACTGAGATAACAACAAAAATCCCTCGCACTGCTCTTCCCTCACTTGAGTAATTTTGTCTTTTTACCAGGTTAGCATGAAATGGACCTGGTTTATGTCTTGAATAATTCTGTACATTGAATCTTTAGATACTTTGCCCATTTTGAATAACTTGTGTGGCCTGTCATTCCTTTGTAAGATGCACATTTTTCAAGCAGAAGCAAGTTAGACACTAGACAGCATAAAATCGGTCTTGCAGTGTATGGCAACGCTGGCTTGTGCTGTGGATGCGCAATGTAGCCAGTGCGGTATGACTATGGTGCCCGGGACGCGTCTCTGACTGGTGAGTGGTAAGAAGTTACAACCGCAAAGCAAGCACTTCATGCTGTCAATTGTCACTAATCCGGCAGTTGGTGGTGGAAATACCAGAACACCAATAGATGTAAGGATTTCTGCTGTTGCGACGTTTCGAACCGTGTCTGGATAGTTTTTGTCAGCGGACTATCTGCTGAGCGAACTGCAACAGGCGTTTGCCGCAGCTCCTGCTGTGCCACCACCAGGGTCGCAACAGGCAACAACATGAAGGTGTATGATGCCACGAGCCGGAAGACGAAAAGCCAAAAATAAAGACTCGATAAGCACACCAGGTGAAGATGCGTTCCAGGCACCGTAGTATGACTGCTAGGCTGGTTTTTTTTAAGTGCACCAAGCAGTAGTTATTGCACAAGCGCATGCTGGTATGATTCTTACCCTAATTGGAATGGGGACGGCTAAGGACTCGACTCAGGATTCGTGGGTTCTGCCGAGCAAATGTTTGCTCCATGTGCTCTGAGGTGCCTTGCACTAACATGATCGACCACTGATCCCCTTTCTTTTTTCAAGCATTTTTGGGTATAGTGTTGTTTGTCATATGCACTAATCTGGTTTCAGAT
>JAZHYW010048713.1:0-77691 GCA_037355805.1 Ixodes ricinus
GTAACGACAATGCTGGACGATATGTTACCCCACCAACCGTCTGTTGACGGAAGCGACGACCTCCAGGTGGTTGTTGCCCAACGGGCAGAAGAAGTCCGTCAGCTCGCCAGACTTCAGATTAAAGCCCAACAACGTGTCGACACTGGCCGCTACAACCTTCGTCGTTGGGACGTCCACTTCCAGCTCGGAGAAGGGTGTGGGTGTGGAAACCGATTCGCCGCCGTGGTCTCAGCGAGAAACTCCTGAAGCGCTACTTTAAACCCTACAAAGGCTTCGTCGACTCGGGTACCTGAACTATGAGGTGATGCCCGACGGAACACGGACCTCATCACGCCGCCCTTCATGACCGGAAGTCGCCCACGTCCTGCGCCTCAAGCCGTACTACGATCGATAGGACTGTGAATTGTATTTTGTAATGAGCTCGATAGGATTGTGCTGCACAAGTCTACGTAGTTTGCCATTATTTTTGTTTGTTTTGCCGTTTTCTTTCCCGGCACGTCGCATCAAGACGATGCGCTTTTAAAAGGGGAGTAATGCCACGCGCGTCGGCGAGCAAGCGCGTGCGTGGCCGAGAATAAAGAAAAAAAAGCGTGCGTGGCCGAGTGGCTACCGCGCTTGACTGTCCAGTGGAAGGTGTATGTTCGATTCCAGTCATCGGATTGTCCTTTTATTTATACTTTCAACTTGGCCTTCTCGTAAGTTCGAGAACGTTCTCGTCTGACCGAGTTCCGAATGTTCTACGCACCGAAAGTTCAACGCCGAATGTTCCAGAAACCCACGAGGGTACATAAGGGGCTTTGCGTGGCGAGCCGGAGTCAGTCTCGCCCCAGCGTCCGATCCTGCTCTTACGCCGCTATCGACGCCCGCGACGCTCTATTGCAATCATCTGTCTCCTTTTTGTTTTGGGCACAAGTTCGTCCCATTAAACGTGCAGTTTACTCAGTTATTCGCCACCTCATCACTTGTCATTCGTGACAATATTTTGCATTAAAATTTAAATCATATAATCACTTTGGATGACAATCATAGGTAAAGCTAAAGTTATTTACCGTGAAATACAGCACTGTGGCCTCCAAGAAATGGTTAAATGTGCACCAAGAAGTAGGCATTTTTGCATTTTCCTCGAAATTTCTTGCTCAGAACCCTGGCGAATAACCGGTTAAAAAAATTATTCACTATGAAAACAGTATTTGATTATTCAGAATTTTAGTCGATCAATTACCCAGTCATAATCAATCCATAGACGTTTTCATAATGGCTAACTGAAACAACTCGGTTTGTACAACAGGAAACAGTGATATATTTTATCGGACTCTAAAATATGCCAGAAAAATAGCACGCATTTCGCTTTCCCAATGAACAGTTGAAAGCAATGTTCATTCGAAAAGGGCAGCAACTAGATTGCTGGCTTCTTGTTTTTTGCATGACAAGTGGGGGTTCTAGATAGATTATTTTGCACCGCTTAATTCGTGGATTCTACGAAAGACGTCCTTTTTGTGGTATAGTGCGGTTTCATGTGACGTACTTGCGGCGCAAACTCTCGCCGGACGCCATGTTGCATGAACATGGCGTCCAGCGAGGAAACCAATCGGAATCAACTTTATTTCATGCAACCGAAACAGGTGCCCAATTGTACTTACCGAGCTGACTCGCCGACGGAGTCCCCTCCGGGGTTCAGCGTTTCATCAACACTAAAAGCAACTCCAATAACTAAGCGTCGGTGTGAAAACAAATGGCGAAAGCAGCGGATGCTGCTCATCAACATGATGGAACGCGGTTTTGGAAGAGAGAGGTCGTTTCGTGGAACCATCCTATAGATGTATTCCCTCTGTTGACAAGTTATCTTCGTAAGGAAACGTGAACACCTTCACTTTCGAATACGTTCCGTGATTGCCGCAAAATTGCGGCACAATCCAAAGGGCAAACGCGTCGGCGTTAGTGCGGTAGCATTAAAATTAAACTGCAGCAAGCTGAGTATACAATTAGCGTCCCGGAACAGAAATGTCCGGCGTGAGCTTTAAGAAACAGTCTATATAAGCACGCCAAGTAAGTATAGCAATACTGGTTTATTTTTCACTTGTCTCTGATTTGTAGCACGCCCAAAATGTGAAAATAATCAACGGCACATATGGATGCACAACGCTTCTCCCACTTGCACAAATGCAACGCGAACCATGCTGAGGAAGGAGATTCAGTCGCTGCAATCCACTGCGATGGCTTCAATTTCTACACGAGCGTCCTATAGGGTACAACAAATTCAATGTTGGGAACATGTATACCTTAATCTGATTATCGAAAACAAGCTAGCACATTAGTCGCAATCACCAGTAGGAAAACAAAGTTCACCATGCACGAAAGTTGGTAGATTTTAATATCATTGCGACGCAAGACATAGCGATGTCCCTTAAAGGAAAGCTGAAGAGGTCCTTAAATTTTAACAAACAGTAAAAGTTGTAATGTGCCTTAAGTTGTCTTAAGTTTTATTTCGATCTTATTAGTTGGTGCGTCGAACTAGTCACTTAAAAATTGGACGTATAGACCCGCCCGTTGCGGCCCGCCGTCGGTATACGAGAGCACGAGAGCCGAGAGAAAAACTAGCAAAAATAACGTCCTCAGCGGGGTCAGATGACCCTTGCTCGCCACTAAGCTGGCTCGGGGCTACCGTCAATGACGTCTCGAGAAAATGGGCTGGGATTTTTAGAACAGCGGAGAATTAATAAAAATAAAGATCCGCGCCGAACGGGACTCGAACCCCAATCGTCTGAGTGACAGCCACATGCGTTGCCAACTCCGCCACACACTCGGCAACATCGCCTATATATAGGCAATAATTCCTGTATTCAGGCTGCGTCTGTATTTAAAGGTGAAACTTCGTTTTACCTTTAGATACAGACGCATCCGGCTGGAACGAGCTGATGGGGCCGAGTGTCAAACGCGCATCATCGTGGTGTTCGATTCTGTACGTGTTCCATCGTCAATGAACAAAGCATAAACAATAATAGCCTCGTCCCACTAGAGCGACAAACACCGATTGTCGTCCGACGACACCCCAAAGTTCCGTGACGCCGCTGCTGTCCCACTGCAACGGCCAACACTCGCGACAATCGCCGACAAGCGCCGACAAACGATCGACGCGAGACGAGTTCTTGTCTGTCGTTGGACTTGAAGCGCAGCTAGCAGTCCCACCGAGAAACATGTCTCGGAGACAAACTTATCCTCTTCGCCCGCTTGTGCCTTCTGTTGCCTCCCTTACCACCTTTCTACCCTTCCTCCCGTTTCTCTCGTGGCTCGCTCCGCCGCTCGACTTTCAGAGAAGCCCTTGGCGGCCACTCCTCGTTCCCGCAGTGCCGGTCCCTCGATTGCTCGTAGATGTCGCGGGCGCGGCTTGCTTGCTGGCGCCCGGCGGTCGTGTTGCAAAGGAGAATTTGCTGTGGCTGGTTTTGCTCGCGAAAACGTGGTGCGCGAGGTGGTGCTTTAAGACGCCGAGGTCTACGCCCCTGCATCAGGATGGATACACCCATGTGCGAGGACTGACCAAAGTAAGACCGCTCACCACGAAGTAGGACACAACATTCCGCGGCAAGCCATTCCGGCAGACGAGAGACTTGTCATCACGTTCTGTGATAATCGGGATGCCGTATTGTCCACCAAAAAACGCCTGCCCTCGGTCATTCGAATATGAAGTTATAAACATTGTTAAAATCGGTGTGAAATTCCGTGGCGCTCCCCTAGAATTCCTTGAACGACCCAAAAAGGAACGATTCGGGTATTCTAGTTCGGAAAAAGTGTGGTGTCGATCGTCACGATTGTTTGCGGAAAGTCGCCAACGGCAAATGAAGACAAGCGGAAGCTTAAATCAAGAAATAAAGTAATCGTCTCCACTTTCACCGTGTTTGTCGGAGCGTTTTATGCCCAAAGAGCAAAACACGAAAACCGCGTCGCCAGACTCTGTTTGTCTGTGTATTTTGAAGTGTTTTGTTGACAACACCAGTCCCACTAGGAAACAAGTTTCCTTGTCCCCGTGTTCTGCGTCATGTCCGCCACGTGGGACGGCGGACATCGACAAACAGGCTGTCTGTCGGTGTCGTCTGTCGCTCGTTGTCGTGTGTCGCTGTCGTTTGTTGCTGTCTGTCGCTCTAGTGGGACGCGGCTATAAAAGCCCAGTGACTCGCGCTCTTGATGCTGCTTGAGTGGTCCCATTCGTTGTCTCAGTGTGTACTTAAGATAAAAGGAAGTAGAAAGAATTTCGCTTATGCGGCATTTACACCACGTCCGCATGTACATAATATTAAATTTATTACATCTATAAGATGTTTATTTTAGGTTTCTCAAATCTTTTTTTTAATTAGTCTAGGTTACACTAATGCAGTATAATCACGTAAGTTATAAGCCAGAGGAAATTATATACGGGGCTATATAATCGTCCCGATATGTTTAATAATTAACCAAGGTTTATTGAATAAATGCAGATTGTTGGGCTAGTTGGTACAGGGAATTTGACGACATGATGGCGCTTAAGACAAGGACAAAAGGGGAGACTAGACAACACGGAGCGCTCCGTGTTGTCTAGTCTCCCCTTTTGTCCTTGTCTTAAGCGCCATCATGTCGTCAAATTGGTTGAATAGTTTTAATTCGTAAAAATAAACATATTGTTCAACTTAGAAACTTGCTGAGCGCCATCGAAAACCACTAAATCGGGGAAATTTTAGAAAGGATCCTGGCACATGCGAAACATGGTCGCGCGCTAAGATTACCGCTCGTGCAATAGGCGCAAGGCTTGAGGTGCGAAACCGCGGATGATAATTTCCTCATACACGTCCATCATACCAAACTATCGAAAATCAACACATGCCTAGTTGCTTCGTCTCAAAGTGGGAATGGTTCGGTCGTTCTTACGCATTCGTTCATCTTTTAAGTTTCTGGCACACACGCCTTGCCAGGGAACCTTTTGAAGACATCCCAATTCCCAACTAAAAGCGGAATGTAAAATATAAAGTCCTCGAGCCCATCCTGGTACTCTGAAAAAGATTCCAAAATGATTCATTTTTTAAGACAACCTGTCTCAAAGTTGGGACGGTTTGGCCGTTCCTACGTATTCGTTTATCTTTTGAGTTTTTCGACACATACGCCTAGCCAGAGAACCTTTGGAGGACAACCCAATTCCCCACCAAAGGCGGAATATAAAATGTAGAGTCCTCGAGCCCATCCTACTCTGAAAAAGATTCCAAAAGGATTCATTTTTAAGACAACCTTTCTGAAAGTGGGGACGGTTCTGCCGTTCTTACGTATTCGTTCATCTTTTGAGTTTTTGACACACACGCGCCTAGCCAGAGAACCTTTGGAGGACAACCCAGTTCCCAACTAAAGGCAGAATTTAAAATGTAGAGTCCTCGAGCCCATCCTACTCTGAAAAAGATTCCAAAAAGATTCATTTTTAATAACCTTTCTCAAAGTGGGGACGGTTCTGCCGTTCTTACGTATTCGTTCATCTTTTGAGTTTTTGACACACACACGCCTAGCCAGAGAACCTTTGGAGGACACCCCAATTCCCAACTAAAGGCGGAATATAAAATGTAGAGTCCTCGAGCCCATCCTACTCTGAAAAAGATTCCAAAACGATTCATTTTTAAGACAACCTGTCTCAAAGTGGGGACGGTTCGGCCGTTCTTACGTATTCGTTCATCTTTTGAGTTTTTGACACACACGCCTAGCCAGAGAACCTTTGGAGGACAACCCAGTTCCCAACTAAAGGCGGAATGTAAAATGTAGAGTCCTCGAGCCCATCCTGGTACCATGAAAAAGATTCCAAAATGATTATTTTTTATACAACCTGCCTAAAAATGGGAATCTTTCGGCCGTTTCTACGCATTCGTTCAACTTTCTAAATTTTGGGCACACGCGGCTCACCAGTATACTTTTGCGATGCACAATGGCGGCGCATGTTCATAGGCGCGCTACTCGGGCCCAGCGTCCACCTGAAGATGTCGCACGCGCAGTTTGGAGCGCGCCGCTCCCGCGCTCTAGACCGGTTTGATGCCGAATGTACGTGATTGGTTCACCGCGGTGATAGGAAAGGCACAGAAGTTATCCCGCCAAGTCTAGCGGAAAAATTTACGTCACGTGACCTAGGGGTGCCACCTGCCCGGTTTTTGACCGTGCTGGATAGCAGGCCAGTTGTCCGCCTGTATTAATCCCTGCCGTCTTTTGCACTTTTTTTGTTTTAGAGCGCAGCTCTTAGGCGCCCGTTTCCGGCTTGACGGCGTCGCCGTCGGCGTAACCGCAAGGTCATGTGACCCCCAAGGTCACGTGACCCCCGAGGTCACGTGACCCCCCTTCCCGAGGTCATGTGACCGCCCCAGGTCATGTGACCCCCCAAAGGACATTGAAGAATGAGGGGGAGGAGGAGGAGAAGTAGGAGGAGGAGGAGGGTATACCCTCCCCTGAGTACCCTTCCCTCCTCCTCCTCAAGAGCTGCGCTCCAATTCGGCGTTACAGGAAGTTGTAAACGGCTTTCAGTTTTTTTGCAATTATTAGAGCGTTTTTCTTTTAAAGAGAAAAAAAGAGGGAGGGGGTGGAGGTGTATAAATAGATTCTAGAAATCAGCCCGTTAACGCAAAAACTAACACAAAAACGATTATACATTTTTTTCGTTTTGAACACAGGGTACTTGAACATTTGGTGAGACTTTTAAGTAGAGAAGGCACATGAGCGAGCTTGCTTCAGAGACGACTGCGTCGTTCAAAACTCTCTAAGCGGGTGCGGCAGCAAGCGGATAAATGGGAGGGTAATGGGCCTGGTAAAGTTACGGGGTACAAAAAAGCAACGTGATTTTTGAACGATTTTAATGGTTCTCGGCATCTGGACAGAGAAGCGTGGTGCTATCGCCCGTCCGCGGAGGGGGGGGGGGCGGGGAAGTAAAGCATTACTGTCTACTTTTCTTTCACCAGTCCGCTTGTTTTCTTAGGCCCGCTTCAGACGGAGCAATTTCACCCAGCAACTTGACGTCGCAACACCAGCAACACGGGTCGTCCGCGTTCACACGCAGCAACCGAATTGCTACGACTTGCTATCATCATCATTCACTTTGAATTTTCTTGTACTATTTAGACGCCCAGCTACGCGCTAAAAACATGTTTTTATATCTTTGAATGGCGTTGAGAATACTAACTCATCTTTCTGAAAAGGTTTATTTCCAAAAACGATCGATTTCAAACCAGAACCAAGTCTTTAGCTGTCATCATCACCACCACGGGGGTGTCACGTGGAAACATCGCGTCCCTGATTGGCTGCTGCCGCTTCAAACGGCTCGAGTTGCTCGTCCGTTTCGAGCCGGACCCGATCTCAGCAATTCGTGTCGATCTAGGGAAAGCTAGGGAACAACCCGCCAGCAACCTCGAAATTGCTGGAAAAGTTGCCCCGTCTGAAGCGGGCCCTATCAGTCACGTACTGTCACATGATGTTACAAAAATGTATCTGCTTTATTGCTCTTCCATTTGTCAAATAGACCGTCCTGGTAAAGTTACGGGGGGGGGGGGGAGTAAAGCAACATGAACGCCGGAAAGGACGAACGTTAACCGACGTTCAGTTGATTTCCTTTATCCCCGCTTTCCCGAACTACGAGATGGTGCACAAAAATACGCCGGCTCTCCGGGAAATGCTGACAGCTGTAGCGAAATTTCGGCCTGCGTGTGTCCCAAATTGAAAGAAGCCGTGCACAATGGAAACGGTTTTCTGTTCAGTGCTTACTCATCACATCACTGCGGCACAGGATGAGTAGCGGTGCGGGATATGTTTTATGTTTTTGGAGCTTTACTTTTCACTAAATTTTATGCATTATGATATTAGGTTCGGTGTTGTGTATTCGTGCACTTACCTAAGCCATTGTATTATTATATCTATCTTAATACTTAACTTCAGGAAGCTCGAGTCGAAATAAATTCAATTTGCAGATTAAAGACTCCAACTCTGCTTTTTTCTTTATCAGTTCATCGCTTTTTTTTTTTTTGGTGCGTGAAAAAGTAGCAATTTCGTTCAGTTTCACCACGGGCTGTGCGTACCAGGTTAACACTTTGAGTCATTAGAGACTTTTAGTAGACCGTCTTCTGAGCATAGCCTCCTCTATATTGACAAATCGTGGCAGATCGCCACGAGCAGCGGCCGCCGAAATTGAAAAGGTAAGACAACGGGTGAGAGGAGAGCCATTTGACGGGCGCCCCGCTGCGGCGAGACGCCGAAACACACTTCTCCCGAGCGGTGGCATTTGCGCTCGTGCTCCTCGCGTTCCTCGCGCTACCACTTCTTTTTCGTCGGGTTTGAAAACCATGTTTCGGATCCTCGCCGCTGCAAAAGCTGTGCGCTGACGTCCAGGTTCCCCGAGAAATGCTCCGTGCTACCAGATCCCCGCGCTCCAAATCTGCGACCGGGCACTCTATGGTTCCGTCGTCGAACAGCCCTGCTTTGTGAGTATAGAGGAGGCTATGTCTAGAGCTACGCTCAGCGCGAGCTCGCTAGCTTCCGCAGTGCTTTGGTCGCGCGTGTCAATGCGTTCACACTTGTGTTATCAAGGGCAGAAGGCTCGCGCTGGAAGTGGAGTTTCTAGTTTCAACTTAAGGGTGGACGGAGTATAGTGGGAGTTCGTGCCGTCACATTGAGGCATGTATTGAGCTCGCGCCCGCTGGGCGCGCTCTCAGCAGAGAACGGTCTACTAAATCTCTATACTGTACTGTGACGTTAAAGAAGTGCGCAAAAAATGCAGTACTTCCCACGCAAAAAAAAAACAAAAAACATAGATATTTAAGTTTGCAGGAATCAATGCACAAATAAAACAGCACAGTAATCGTGTTTTCTTCTTTTTTAATTTCTTTTTTCTTTTTTGCTTGTTTCCAGTGAAAATTAAGACAGACTATATGTAAAGACTCGAGTAATTTGTGAATATTTGAGTTCAGTTTTGCGTGTTTCGTTCTCCTGGCAATCAGCCACTTCACACTTCTTGAATGCATTTTATTATTTTTATAACACATTTTTCTCTTCTTTTTTTTTCTAGAGTGCGACAATAAACAAACAAAAAAGAACTAACAGAAAATGCAACATAGAACGCATCGGCATCTCTACTTTGCGGCGCTGTCATCCCACAATCGACAAATCGCAAATAAATCAATTCCTCGCGTTTGTGGTCAGATTCCATAATGGAGCAATTATTCAACAGATGTCTAAGTGTTCCCACAGTTCCATGGCGTTAATTTCGCTGCATCTCTCCCGCGCCGTATACGCTTCATCCTTTCGCGTTGTTCGGGCTTAAAGTATTTCTTCCAGTCATCCACTATCCCCTTGCGCATAAACTCATTGCCGTGTGGCTTTCTGCAGATTTCTCTCCACGTCCGCGAAAAGAGAAACCCATCTGGGCATTTGATCTACGGGAGTCACCGTCGCCACCTGTCACCTGTAGTCCATCTCACGCCAAAACAATTCTCGCACGCTGTCTACAGTGGTCGCGTCAAGAATCCTCTCCATGGCATCAGGATCCTGTCTCAAGCTATCGCCGTAATGGCTCCCAAGAAGTCGGCGACCTTCTGCACCCAGAACCGGGTGTCCTGCTTCAGGTCTTCGTAGGTCATCAACAGGACGTGGGGTTCGTCCCGATGTGGGTACCAGGAGAGCAGATGGTCGAAGCAGTCCCCGAAGTTGACTCGACCGCTCATGAACTGCTCGAAGAACTTGTCGAACGTGTCTGCCGTCTTCGAACTGGCAGAACGGGAAAAACTTATAGTGGTTGTAGAAGGACACGCAGCAGTCGTGCGGGTTTCTGGCGAGGTAAATGTACCTGGCCATGCTTGGAGATGCGGTTCAAGTCGTTCAGCATGTGGGTCTTGATGGCGCTGCCTGGCCTGACCAGGTCGGCCAAACCTTCTGCACCCGTCCTTTCCAGGAAGGGCAATTTCTTTGAGATATCCTCAATGGGCTCTACGGGTGCACCGTTGGTGTAAATGCTGTACAGGATGCACTGCAACCAGGTCGTGCCGCATTTCGGGTACGTGGCGATGAAGACGTCTTCCGGTTGTGGTTCGTAGCTGAGGTAAGACTGAAGGATCTCGTCCGGAAAGTAGGTCGCCGTGTAGTAGCTTCCAACGCTGCGGAACCTTAGCTTCGGCTTAGCCTGCATATAGGACACCATATGGGAAGCAGAATGTATATTCAATACTTCATTTATCGAGGGGAGGGCGGAGCCTCTGCTACTTAACGTCACGTACGTTATGACGACTTAATAGGTTTCTTAATCTCTTTTAAAGGGAATGTAGAGAAGCCTGCGCGTTGGCAGGAAGTGCGACAAAAAACAAGTGCGTCCCTTTTCCTACGACGGCGAAAAAAAAAGTATCGCCATTTACAATTCGGAGTTTTATTATAGCTACAGGAAGAAAAAAGAACGGTCGTCGACCTCATGTTCATGCAAGTAACGTAACAATAAAGGTAGGCACGTATAGCGTCTTTAACTATAAGCGTCACGCATCCGGTTCACTATGCCATCCACCTGTGCGCGGACCTACAACATTTTTTTTTATTTATTTATTTAATTTATGTTACCCCGCAGCGCCTATGGTCAGAAATTTACGACAGGCGCTTCTAGTTAACTTATTCTGTATCAACGTGGCGTATTCACCCTCAACTTTTACGCCGTGTGCAAATTTCCGCCAAAGCGGAGTAAGTGCCGAGTGAAAAGAAAAAAGGGCAATAACTTCAAAAGATAAAACAAGGAAGATAAATTGAGTGTTGCGGTTGCAACATACGGATTACTTTATCAATCTTTGTTTTAAGCAAGAACATCGGAACCTCTAAACGATTTCGCAGAATTCATCGCACGCATTTAAATAGTTTTTACAGTTGAGTTGGAGTGCGATATAGTTAGGTAACCTTCAGATATAACTGTGTTGTGAGTGAGTATCGGACATAAAACGCATGCTATTATTGGTGGTTGATTCCATACAGTACGTATCTAAGGATATATTGTCAACTTATGTTTTTCAGGCACTTGATTTTTTACGCGCGTATGTATATCCACTTTCCGTTAGGTGCAATGTTGTCACCAATAAAAAGAGCAAATGAATTTAGAACCAGAAATACAAATTAAATGGGGCGAAATTGTGCCTACAAACATTCAGAGATAGGTGCCACGTGGCTTGTGTCGGCGACGAAAGGGTGACCGTCCCGACTTTTTTTATAATACATAGGGTGGATTACTACCGTACTTTCCGCACTATAGTCCGCGGACTATACATGTTTAAAAGTTGAAAATTCAGCCGATGCGGACTATCTACAGCTGCGTACTATAGAATGGTTTTTTTTTTCTAGATCGTTCAGTGTGACAAGTCGTGAGGAATTTTATGGGTAACGGACAATATTAATGTTGATTTATGAATGATAAAGCTTCTTTGTGAGCTTATACAATAGGCATTTGTCAATGTGTTCTGTGTGTGATACTTTCAGAGCGCAGCTCTTAGGCGCCCGTTTCCGGCATGAGCGGCGTCGCCGTCGCCGTCGGCGTAACCGCGCGGTGCATGATGGGTAAATTTCACCCGCTAAATATAGCGGAAAATTTTCCCGCTAGATTTAGCGGAAAAACTTCCCCGCTAACTTTAGCGGAAAATTTTCCCCGCTAGATTTAGCGGAAAATTTCCCCCGCTAAATCTAGCGGAAAATTTTCCCCACCAAAGCTAGCGGAAAAATTTCCCCGCTAAATCTAGCGGAAAATTTTCCCCGCTAAAGCTAGCGGAAAACTTTCCCCGCTAAATGTAGCCGGAAATTTTCCCCGCTAAATTTAGCGGAACATTTTTCCCGCTAGATTTAGCGGAAAATTTTCCCGCTAGATTTAGCGGAAAAATTCCCCGCTAAATTTAGCGGAAAATATTTCCGCTAAATTTAGCGGGAAATTTTCTCATAAATAGGGGCGAGCAGGAGAGGAGGATGGACATAGGCCCCTCTCCGTACCTTCCCCTCCTCCTCCTCAAGAGCTGGGCTCCAATTCGGCGTTACAGGGACTTGTAAACAGCTTTCATTTTTATGTTCGGACTAGGCACTAAGTGCGGACCATGCGCGGGGTGCGCATTATGTACCGGCTGCGGAATATCTAAGCAGATGCTTTTATTTTTGACCCCAAATTTGCCCCTGCGGACTTTGCACCGGGTGCGGACGATAGTCCGGAAAATACGGTAGATGAAAAAGCAAACGACAAAAAAGACACGAATCCTTCGCCTCATTAGATATAACATCAGTGTTCGGCCAGTTTCCTTGAGACGTCTAGTAGTTAGTTGTTATTAACGACTTCTTCCGAACTATAACTGCTTCTTCATTTTCATTCGTTTTAAAAATCGAAGGCTTTATACTTAAACGGTAACTGCAAAAGAAAAAAAAGTGTATTTTTAAACAGCCTAATTGGGACAAGCATGTCACAAAACAATCTTACCGCAGAAACCGATTTTTTTTTACAGCAATATTTATTGCGCGAGATTGATTTTAGTTTGCGACTAAATTACATCCTGTGGCGTAAATATTGCTAAAAAAAATTGTTTTTTCGCGGAAGATTTGTTTTGTGACATGCTTGTCCCAATAGACTGTTTAAAAAACACTTTTCTTGTTTGCAGTTATCCTTTGAACGTGTGAGCCTTCACATCAAACTGACACTCTGTCTTGATATACGATCCTTCATCTGACATAAATAAATGAGTAATTTGGCTCGTCCGGTATGACTCTTAACCGGATCACTGATATAGCAGCAAGCAAAAATAATAGTAATGCGTTTTAAGGCACTACAGCCAGTGACAACTTAAGAACCAAGGGGCGTGGCTTCGTTAATTTCGCGACCTTGCTATGGGATTTACTTTTCTGCGTATTTTCTTGACTAATCGCGTGATCTCAGTGGCTGCTGAGCAATCATAAGATTACCAGGATTCAGCACGCCCTGCATCTCTTTAGTAATCACTAGCTCTATGCGCTACACTTGGTACATTTGCATACAAAGCTGTATACAAAATATTGGGCTCGATAAACCTCTTTTCCAGCGTTCGCTGTGCTTTCCACTTTTCCCTCGCTGCCTTCTCTCCCTCCTTCCACGCTGTCCACCGTTGCCTGTTTCCTCCTCCCTCATTGTGAGGAGGATCTTCTTCCTTGCAGAATCTCGAGTCTGGTCGTCGGCCTTTAGAGTGGAAAGAGATGAGAATAGCTTCCCCTGAACCCATTTCCTGTCACCGACTTTAGATACGAATACTCTCTATTTTGCACGGAGGGCAGTAAGGGAAGTAATGTCGAGACCGCTTTAAACAGGTCAAAATCACTTGCTCGAAACCGTTCGGGAATGACCGTCCGAACAAGGAAAAGAACGTCGAGCACGTGGCAAAACAACAAGAGCTCAAGCCGGAAGTCACTCACTGCGTGGACCATAGCCGAAAAGAAAAGGAAAGTGGCAACATACACTCCGGAAGTGACGTAGAGCGATGACGAAGCCGTTCTTCCCAAAGTTGAAGTTTGAGCGAGGTGGTATGACATATTTGAGAAATAGAACAGCCCAGAGGACGAGGGACCAAATGAACAAAGACACAGACACAGCGCTGTGTCTGTGTCTTTCTTAATCTGAACCCTTGTCCTTTGCGCTGTTTTGATTTTACGTTCTTACCCCGGACTTGGCTACGTTCAAGCGCGTGGATGTAGTCACTTCCATCCAAAAAATCGTTGCGCCATGATGCCGTCATGTAAATACTGGCGGCAACGCCTCGTTAATGCTGGACATCTGTGGGCATTCTGTTTGACGAAATGCTTGTCGCTGGCAGTTGCAATTTTTAGAGCCGCTGGATGAACTGGATGTTCTCTCCTGGACTGGTCCTAAAAAATCAATTAATTATCATCACTAATTAATAATAAATTATTTAATTGACGAACGAATGAATTGGTTGATCGATTGTGTTTATCTAATTAATTTTTTTGAACAATTGATTGATTGATCGATTATATTTTATTACGCGATGATGCGTTGACCTGTCTTAGCTAGATATCACCGTCACCTCAAATGAAAACAAGTGAGGAAGTTCCCCTAACTAAAAGTGGGGGCTTTGTTTAATAGTTGCATCCTAATACAAAAGACACACTGTAGTACGCTAGAATAAATCTTTATTTCCAGAGTGTATACTGGGCGGTCATTTTAACGCGGTTAGCTATTACCCAGGCCGCACCAGTGAGCATCCCATCTATTTGCCCATAAGGGCCTCAAATCTAGGTTCATATGACCCATTCGCGGCCCACATGGGTTATGGGAACCTACCAGCAGCCGGGAACACAGATCAGCTACTGCGTGCAGTCCACTGCGATGGCGTCAATTTCCACACGGGCGTCCTGGGGTAAAGAAAAAAGAAAAACTGAAAATCTGAATATTATTTCTTTTATTTCGATCGTGCAATCGAGGTGGTACAACGAGCGAGTGTATCAGCTCGAAATATAAATTGACAAATAGAGAACTCGACGTGAGCAGCAGTCATAATATATTATATAACAATATTGAGAAGCAAGACATCACCAGACAGATCATTGTTTTCGCACATTTGTCCCGAGTTGTCCGTTCGTATCTTTCTCGTCGGAATTGCTTCGTAATCTAATAGTTCGCCGCTTATTTTCAGAAAGCGACCCTCACCAAAACGTGCCTATTTTACGTATCGTATTTAACTGCCAATAAATTGAGTAAGATGTTTGGACGTTTGTATCTGAAAGGTGACCTCTTAATTGGCTGATGAAGACAAAGTAGTCGAGCTATACGACGAGCGTGTGTCCCAAAATCCCTCTTTGGCGCACGGGAACGCTGGGAGTATTTTCAAAAAAAGGGTGTCGTCTTACACCCTTCTGTCCCATATAATGCACCCCAAAACGTCTGTTTCACGTACATACAGCGCACTGACGTCGAACACACGATCCTAACTTTTAGGTGGTGCTGGACAACGGTGCGATATAACTTATTAAACTGATAAAGTATACGTATCAAAGACTACAGAAAAAAAACTAGGTTTTGCAGTATGGTTCCAAAAACACTGATTCTTATTTTTTATTATTTTTTTTTGTAGTCAGTAACACATACATTATCGATATTTAAAAAGTTGTACCACTCCACTATCAAGCCGCTCGAGGAAGTTGGTACCGTTGTTACGACATCAGTGCGCCGTACGTCGACCTGAAATTTTGGGGTGCCTTATATGGGACAAGAAGTGTAAGAATATGTTTTTTTTTCTTTTTTTTGAACAAAGAGTGAGGGGCACGCCAATTCAAAGGACAGGACAGCGAACACGCAAGCAACGCGCGACGACAAGAGGTAGCCGAGCTCGTGTTCTCATTGGTTGAGGTCGGGGGTAAACAAAAGCACGTGGGCGCATTTGGCGGGAAAACAAACAAGTGATGTGCGTGAGGGGGCTGACGAACTTGCGTGCCGTGTAGTCACCGGGAGCGTAAGAAACGCGCCGGGGGTGCCGAGTCCCGCTCATCTCATGATTGCCCAGCGGCCAGTGAGATAGTGCGACATTTAGAGATAAGAACGCCAAAGAACCAATAGCAGAAAAAATAAAGCTTAGGATCACGGCGCATTCAATGGGTGTTACTGGTTTAGTCGGTGATATCGAGCGCACAAAGACGACGAGCGGCGTGACGATGCATCTTTACGGCTCTCGAATTGCTCCATCAGACCGCAGTTTGGGCTGGGGTCAGACCCAAAGTGAAATAGAATGTTGGCACCGGATTCTCTAGTTGAAATAAAAAAAAACTCCTTGTCCATATTTCAAATGCAGTGGATGGCTCAAACCGAACTAAATTCGAATCTATGGTTAAAAAAGTAGAGTCTTTGAAAACATTGTTCTATCAAATCTAATTACACGCAGAGGTAGGTCTACACTGTCAGATATATGCCTCCGTCTATACCGCCCTACGATGCACCTGGAGCGCAGATCGCCAACCTTCTTTATTAAATGCAACCAGTGAGGACGTGGAGGAACAACGGTCAAATTATCATAATCCACTTTCTTTCTTCACTATACTTCGTTTCAGCTTCCGTCCGAGCGCAGCCAAAGCTACGTGTGGCCGGAGCCAATCACACGCCGGCAACAGGTCACGCGATCTCGCCTGCACTTTTGTATCACTCCGCTTCGCCGCTGGTCGTCAGCGCCTCCCGCGCTCGCCGAGTATTTCGTCTGCTACGGGTGTATCAACGGTATCGTCTGCTACAGGTTTAAAACGTGCCCTTTCACGTTCTGAAATTTAGTCATAGGGGATGTCAGTACGTAGGCTGGCCGCTGGCGTCTGTGTCCGAGCTTTCGATCCTGTTCGGCATTTCGGCATAGTTTCGAGATGTAAGTACACGTTCCAACGTGCCCGATGACCCGACCGTTGATGTTTCCTTGTATTGTTTGGATATACCGGGGCTCGAGGCGCAGGCCTTTCCACCAGCTTCTCGGCGTTCAACGTGATCGGCAGGTAAAGGGGTGCCCTGATTTCGCCGCGTATCAGTGAATTGTAGTGGCCCGGACGCTTTTCTTGTTTACAACGCATTCGCGGTACGACGCGGCCGGAGTCTCCTGCCGAATTTGAAAGTAGACATTCATCACGACCTTTCGCGCCTGACGCCCAAACGTGCCTTTGCGAAAGGACGTTTTGAAACGACTCGGTGAGGAAAGCAGCGAAGCACGCTGCACATGATTCGGCCATTACGGGAACAAAATCACACAGAAAACCGAGCGAGCGCTGCAGCAGTGTTGCCAGCGGATGTACGTGTTTTCACCAAACCACATGCATTGACATATATTAATAAAAACATAAACTTCCGACAATTCATTCCTTTAGTTGCAAATCATTCTCAGCAGTACACATCTGGAATATTGTGCAACGTTTACGCACAAAACAGCTATTTAAAAAAAGATAAATATATATACTTTTGCGGACTACTTTGTGGTGCGTAGGAATGCTCTTCTCGAAGTTGCGAACCGTCCCCCAGCCTTTGGCTGCGCTCGGACGGAAGCTGAAACGAAAGTATAGTTGCCGTCCTCGCCTCTTCTCAATGAGTCAGCCTTCCTTCAGAGTCCTCAATACTCATCGATCCACAATGGATATCTTCAATGAGCGTTCTATTCGTTTTTTGTGCCACCGACATTTATACCTTAAGAGTATTTTTGTCACGATGATCAGTCGAATGTTTCTTATGCCACAATTATATTTATATTTAATGTTTTATCTTATGGGAATTTCATATTCTCCCTTTGAACATTGACTTGATATTTTTTTCTTCCAGTAACTTTGAAATTAATAATTTGTAACTTATGTTTTGTTATATATTCAAAGCAGATACAGTTACTTTTCTTGTCGACCATGTTTTGAAGGTTTAATCTGTATTTTTGTATTTCCTTAAACAGTTGTACGTACTTCCTGTGGACTGCAACGGGGTGGACACCTCTGTCATATAGAGATGTTTATTCTTTTTGTTTTCTACCTCCCTTCTAAGTTTGGTGCACGACAATCTAAATAAACTTCAAATTAAAACCTGGTCCTCAATATTTATCGTACTCACCACCCTCTATGGTTCTTATTACTGGCCCTCTCTGCTGGCTCAACCAATAAAAATACTATCATTAACTTTCGCTCTAAGTCAATGGAAGGAAGGTAAACCGGCAAAAACTGCAGAAAAGTTATTGAGATTAGACTTGATTGTCACAGCTTACCAGCGGAAGTTCCGCCATCTGAACCGCGACTCGGGCAGGGGGTTCTTCGGGGAAAACTACAAAGAGAAAAAAAAGAAGCACGAGGCAAACGTGAATTCACTTACAAAAGAAATAGGCGAGAGAGCTTAGGAGTCAAACAATAAACTACACGGAAAACAAACCCACCGAACCGCGTTTCTTAGCACATGGGAGAGGTGGTGATCACGTATGGATTGTGATCACCTCACACGTGTGTGACGAACGCGACGAAGGTCCGCAATTGCAGACGCGCTGTCACACCCGGTCATGTACAACGCGTGTCATGCTTTTTTGTATTTGTTTCGTCTGAGCCGCTCATACTAGGAGAGCTACGTAGTCTTACAAAGATGCCGACAGTCTAACAACCATAGCTGGGAGCCATCTTGTGTTGTTGACGTCTAACAACCCATGATCGTTTTTTGGCAAGGTAACACTCTAGTTTGTGTTATCACCAAGTCGGCTTGTTGTACCGGGCCACAAGTTTCCACCTCTTGGTCAAACTCTCTCAGACTACACGGCTTTGTGTTTCCTCGACCCACAAAAGAGTCAAATGCCACAAACCAAAACCATAATTATTTTCAAAGAGAAGACATGCGTGAAATGCAGGAGTCCCCTTTCAACAAAAGGATTACATACTTGACTTTCCCGCCTATTTCTCAAATTACTCTGTCATGCATGTGAACCGTGATTCTCAAACAAATCAGGAGCGCGAGTTCGTCTGCTTCTTGAGCTGGGGGTTGCGGGGACGTCAAAACTCCGAGCTCTGATTGGCTCTGATTGACGAATAGAGGGTAGATTTCAAGGCAGCTAGCCATTGAGGTCTGTCCACTATCCTTCAATCAGAGCCAATCAGGGCTCGGCGTTCTGACGTCAGAACAATCCCTGCAAAAGAAGCAAACAAACTTGCGCTTCACCCTTTAAAGATAGTTGTGCATATTGAAGACCAAACTGCAATGTGAGAGGAAATATTCCTGATTATCCTATTGGTATATAAACGGCAAGCTCCACATAGTGACTCCGGTGCTCTGCTATCAGTTAATTTCCACCTGCGTTTCTACATTTATTTAAAACTCTCAGTGTAATCTTGGATACGCCGAATTTCCGTTTTATATTATACCAATTTGTTGCGTGTAGCTGAGTCTTTTGTTTTCTAACGCTCTATTTTCGATAACCTTGGTAACTTCTTTTTGTTTCTCTTTTTACTTACACTCGGAGTAAACTTTGTTCATTTCTGCAACTTCCTTTAAGTCTGCCAGGTACACCGTGCACTTCACCACTGAAACAAAATGATGCGAGTGTTGAGAACTCTACCTTGCTGGCGACAAAACAATGAGACACAGACCACACCCCTCCCCACAAAGAAGCAAACGTGCAAGAACATTTTTGTAGAATATTATAATTACATGAACATACCCGATCCCTGGTTATATCTATGGTTTGAAACAGTTAAGATAAAAAGAACTTCTTTGCATAAGTTCTATTGGATTTGCTGATTTTCCTATGCGCTCTAATGGCCCGTTCACACTGGAGGCGGATCCGAAAACGCGAGGCGGTTCGGGTCATTTCCAGCCGCAAAAGCGGCTGGAGCGGCGCGGTTGGGGCGCGTTTTCAGGATCGGCCCGAGACCGAATTTTCAGAACCGCTTTCGGCGACCGCGGAGCGGTTCCCGAAAGTGGGCCAATAGGAACTCGATGCTGCCGTGACGTTTGGTTGACGTCACGCTAGCATCCGCACAGTCTCAAGATGGCGACGATTGACACCACCGGTGCAGCGGAGTCGGCGAAAAGAAGCGAAAACATCCGGTGAAGACGGAGGTCCTATTGGACCTCCGTCTTCATCAACAGGGAATGAGGCAACAGGGGAACGAGGCTCGTTCCCTGTCCCTTCTCGTCTCTTTCATGGAAGCAAGGGCGGATCCACCATCTTCTGGGACGTTTGCGCTTATCTCTGCCCTGAGACGCCAAAACAACTGCAACTAGTGCTACACCAGCAGCCTCTTCGTCGCTGAGGTCCTCATCACTGCTGCTCGCGAGGTGTTCCATGCTTGTTTTTGCGGGTGGCATCTTGTTGGATTTGAATTGGAAACACAAGTGGATTCTGGATTGTAAAACAAGGTTGCCACTCGCAAGTCTCGTAAACCCCCCGAAAGGATGCGTGTTCGCCGAGAAACCGCCAACCGCGCCGCTCGAGTGGGAACAGGGCCGCTCTCGAAGCGCATCCACAAACGCTTCGCAAACGCTGCTCAACCGCCAGTGTGAACGGGCCATAAGACCTTTGGGATCCCACCCTGTGTTGTATTTCGATTTCTTGTGCTCGTCTGATTTGCTTGAGTAGAAAAGAAGATGAAGAGTTATTCGATGTTTTCAACCGGCATGAACGCTTGCCGGTCTACCTGGCTAACTTAACCACGTATCTAAAGAGGTTAGTCAGGCAGCATGGGATATATTATTTCATCTTTTGGTGCCGAAACCAGAGACTGAGCAGTTTCAGAGGATATGGAAACCAGCAGAGTGGGCTTCACTGACCGAGCAATGCGAAAGCGGGCAGTGGTGCCATCAGCGACAACCAAGCTCATCAACGAGGTCGCAGCCATGACGGATCCCTCATCGATTGGTGAGCTGGAAACCAAATCAGACCTCCTTGTGTTGAAAGAAGACTCCCTCAAGTAACTCGACCGCGAGATTGAGCAGGGCGTTGAAGACGAAGCCTTAGAGGAGGAAGTGGCGTGCGCCGAAAGCAACAAGGAGTAGATTAGCGTTGCGTAGACTAATCTCAAAGGCATGCTCAGCGATCAGGCCCGACCAAACGACCTAGCGTTACCGAGTCCGCCAACATCGAACCCTGGCTTCATAAAGCAGGCAGCATCAAGGGCTAGCATCGTACAGACAAGCCCAACGGTAAAGCTGGCAAGTTGGAGATTTCAAAGTTTGGAGCTGAACTACGATCATGGAAAAGGTTCAGAAGCCAGTTCGACTCCACCATCAACTTGAACCCGACACTGTCGAAGACCGATAAATTCAAGTACCTGACCAGTTACCTCACAGGAAAGGCAGCCGTGGCTATGGCTGGGCTTGACCTCACATCGGCAAACTACGACCAGGCCCTCGAAATTCTGTGGGAAAGATTCAGCTGTATGAATATCATTATCGACGACCACCTGTCGAGGCTCCTGAACATCACGCCGGTGCATGAATCTCGAAGCGTCGACAAACTTCGGTCGCTTGTTGACGAATTGCAGACGGGGGCGAGAGGTATTTATGCTCTCGGGGCCAGTGTCAGCACGTATGGAGTATTGCTTCTCACCGTGCTATAAAAAGCCGTACCAGCTGACCTCTGTCTTGAGTATCCCCAGAGACAAGACAGGGACATACCAGAGAGAGATCAGTCATAGACCCTCCTACACTTCCTAAAAAAAGAGATTGAATCTCGCGAAAAGAAGTGACGAGTAGAAACACAAAAAGATCACCAGACCTTCGAACCTCCGCATCACAGAAAGAGCAGCGACCAGCAGGTCCCATCCCTTCAGTAAATGCCTTGAATGCCATGACTAGCAAAGACGAAAAAACATGCATTTTTGCTCTTCTAACGATCATGACTCACACGCGTGCGATGCAGGGATGTCGGTCTCAGACAGAAGAGACTTTCTGAAACTGGACAACTAATTCTTTTGTAGCGCAAAGAAAAGCCACAGGTCCCGAGACTGCCGAACATCGAAATGGATGAAATGTAAGTGGTGCTCCGGGAAACACCTAACAAGTATGTGTGACCCTGACCTGACGGGCATCCGCGGCGCTATGAAAGAGAGAGAGGCAGCATTAACAGCCGTTAAAGCGATCAACGAACAATCGGTGTTGCAGTCATTTCTTGGAATGGGAGACCATCACGTTGAAAGAGAGAGGGTGCAGGTGCTCCTTTAAAAAAGGCACAACTCGTCAAAAGCAAGTTTCGACGGTCTCGCGGCTTGTTCAAACCTTCCTTGGCACGCCGAAGTGCCGTGTCTCTGTGTCTTCGCACGCTTGGATACCGACCAAGAATCGACGCCGTGTGGATGTGTTTTGCGAGTGCAATGTGCGTGAAGCCGTATCTAAAGGTACAACTCGTCGAAAGCAAGTGTCGCCGGTCTCGCGGTGTGGTCAACGCTTCCTTGGCACTCCGAGTGCTGCATTTTTGTGCCTTCGCACGTTTAGATACCCATCA
The DNA here is from genome assembly GCA_037355805.1 of Ixodes ricinus. Classification (NCBI taxonomy): domain Eukaryota; kingdom Metazoa; phylum Arthropoda; class Arachnida; order Ixodida; family Ixodidae; genus Ixodes; species Ixodes ricinus. The sequence continues at coordinate 21,942 of JAZHYW010048713.1, forward strand.
AGAATCGACGCCGCACCAAAGTTCTGAGCGTGTGTCGCGCGTAGATGCCTTTAGATCATATATATATATATATATATATATATATATATATATATATATATATATATATATATATATATATATATATATATATATATATATATCGGCCACGGAGTTCTGGATCGTCTAGCTGTTCCGGTGAGTTGCTATCAATAAAGGGGGGATATGTACGTGTTCTTATGTACTATTAACCATGCCCATGTTCCAAATCTACTCTAATGGATCACATTGGAGCGCGAATAGAGCAAAGCTGTGGAGCAAGGAGGGTTTTCGAAGGCAAAAGTACAAGACGGCGAGAGTGAAAATCTTTGAAGCCTTGCCCATATGGTCGTGTGCAATATGTTGACCAATCGCAATTAGGCGAGCCGCGCTCAAACGTCAAGTCAATTTAAGTAGGTTGATAATGTGCCAGCACTGATTAGTGATGTGGAGCTGTTTTGCGCAGTATTCTGTAAATCGTCTGAGGACGAAAAAAAGACGTACCTCCCCCCCCCTTTTCCGTCGCTACTGGACGCTGGATTAAGCTCGTTTCTGGACCGCGAGTGCCGCAAGTATACAGTCGTCACAATAAATAAAGTAAGACGCTGATCCAGAGGCACATACGGCTTCACGCACATTGCACTCGCAAACACATTCACACGGCGTCGATTCTTGAACAGTATCAAGCGTGCGAAGGCACAGAGATACAGCACTTCAGTGTGCCGAGAAAGCTTTAAACACGCCGCCAGACCGGCGAAACTTGCTTTCGACGAGTTGTGCCTTTTTCCTGCGGCACTGTGCTTTCGTAAAACTTTTCCACGTGTTCTCAACGGCAAGTATCACGCCTCACCCAGGATCTTAAAGCACGTCTTCGGCGAATGACGACGAACGAGTAGAAAACGTGTCTATAGCACGCTGGAAAACCACAGCAAAACGCTGGCAAAACGAAAACATCTACCATGCAAGATAGCCGTCCGGTCGCCGCACTCGCGCTGCAGTGAACAAGCGGGGATGCGCGATCCAGCAATTGTCATTGAGATCAGTGTTGAGATCAGTGACCGTCAACGTTACTATAGAACCACTCGGTTGGGAAACTGCCACACAGATTGCTCAGAAAGAGTGGCACCGACCCGTACTCGTGAACCGAGCTAAAGGCGATCACAGCGCCACCACTTCTCCCGCAGCGGCCACTCGAGGAACTGCACGTGACTTCTATTTTGGTGTTAATCGGCTATATTGGGGCCAACCAGGCACTGGGGAAGGGCTTCGGGGTGCCACCCCCGACTCCCAAGCGGACGCGCCGCGGATTATACAGTCAAACCCGTTTATAACGAACAGCAGGAAACGCTGCGATCAGTTCTGATATAGCAAAAACCATTTACAACTAACTGCAACGATGCGTTGGTTGTAAGGCGAAGCTTCTCTTCCTTTCTTATCTCTTCACCTCCGCATTGTAACAACGCGCTGAAAAGTATTTTGTTTTTTTATCTGGCGTGCAGGGTTTGTATTTTATCTATTCTCCCTTCTGAATCGCTTCTCTTCGTGAGCAAACGCTTCGGGATGAAAAAATCTTTTTTTCTGTGTGTGCGTAGAGTGTATTTTTTAGCTTTGTCTCCTTCTGAATCGCTTCTCTTCGCTCAATTTTGTTTGCAAATTAAAATTTTTGAATTTTCTTTCTTTCCTACTTCTTTTTAGGGGAAGGGACAGGCTAAAAGAGGATAGTTTGCGCGTTTTTGGAAGCCTTCCAGGGGGAAAAAGTTCGATATTGCCAATACGTTGTTCGTTATAGGAAGTACTTTTTACATGCATTTTTATTTAAATTTTCGTGAGTTCGATTTCGACAATAATTCGCTGTACGTGGGTTCGTTCTAACCGGGTTTCACTGTATTAACGTGGTTAATATGCGCCTAGCTCGGGACGCGCTACCTGAAATCACCGCTGAGGCACGGTTGTATAAAAACAATATTAATTGTACTGTAAAACTTGCAAACTAAATATTTTAGGAAACAACACGCGCCCTTCATTTTGCACTAAACTCCAATAAAAGTTAATACAAAAAAGTTTTTTTTCGTTTGTTTTAAGCGAAAACATGCTTTCTAAAAGCTCAAGGTGACCACAGTTAAGACAAATGAAACAGAGTGGCGCTGTTCTCGTATTTAGCTCGGTCTCGGTGGACGCCAGCGGCCCAGGTTTCAACGGTGAGTTTCCCAATTGAGAGTTCTAGTAACGTTGGTGACCGTGGATCAGTGCGGCCATCTTACCCAGTGTACGTAGCACTGCTGGCACTGCTCCGGAACTTCGCTGTTTCAAGCGTTATCGTTTGCTCGCTTGATAAAATTAGTTGTAAAAACGTCAATGCAACCGAAATGTTCGGAACGTTTGAACTGGGAAACGGAATTACAGGCGGCCTTCGCTGCCGCTGAAGCTCAATCAACTCGACAACATTTATTAAACAACGTGAACGACGTGCTCGAAAAGCGAAACCGAAAGAAGATGGCCTGAAGAAGGAGAAAAACGTCTTGTTCCTCCCTTCTTCTCGCGTCCGCTTGGGGGCGCGTCAGTAGAAGGGAGGAAAATGCGCCGTTGCTACCTTTTTCCTCCATTTTTTCTTAGAGTGTGGATGGGGCGGATTCGGGGAACGCCTCGTACGATCAGTGAAGGTCTGCTTGAGCAAAGCGCTTGGTCGCAGCAGTTTAACCGTCGAAGAAGTCTACACAGTCCTCGAAGAAACGGAGGCCGCAAACAAATCGCGCCCTTTGTACCCGGAGGCGAGTGAGCCAGAGCCACTATCACCCGCTCACTTTCTCGTGGGACGAAAGCTCACGTCTCTTCCGACGCATCGCCTTTCAGCAGAGGCCCTTACCGGTGGAATGACCCGGACCAATCTGGTGCGGCGTTGGAAGTGCCGCTGCGCCATCGTGGGAAGTTCTGGCACAAATGGCGCCATGAATATTTGCTTGAGCTGAGGTCGGCCCACCTCTCCATACCTATCCCTTCAAGCAGCCTCAACGTGGGGGACCTATGCCTACTGAAGAACTGTCTGCCATGACACATTTGGAGATGATGCCGAATCAAAGGTACGCTTGAAGGGAAATACGGCAGGGTGTGGTACTGCAGACTTGTATTACCCGAACTAAAGCGAACCATTGAGTTGCTTTACCCCTTTGAAGTCGGTAATGATGAAGTACCGAGATAGCCATTTGGGGGAGGTTGTTGAATTTCGATTTCTTGTGCGCGGTGTGATATGCTTGAGTAAAGAAGGAGATGAAGTGTTCTTCAGGTTTCCAACGGGAATAAACGCTTGCTAGTCGGCCTGGCTAACATAACCACGTATCTAAGGACGGTTAGTCAGGTTCCTTGGGATATATTACTTCACCCTGCGTGTATCTTGCAGCAACAAAATAATTGTGAAAAAACATTGATATTCTTTTTAATAGGATTTCCAAAATTCTGTAGGTCCTCCACCAATAAATACCCACCCGGCACTTTGACTATGCACGTTCTCAACCATAATTTTAAGCTTCCCTTCTTTAAAAGAAAGCAAATTGAAATGTCAGATGTGAATAGAAATTATGTTAGCTTACCATTTTTATAATTCATTCCTCCCTTTTCCAGCACTCTTCCCAGCCTTGTAAGAACCTAAGAAAAAAAACAGACCTTGACTGAAGTTGGAACATAACAAACAGCTTTTTCTCGTTATGGCTGCAAATACTATTTCATCTATAAATTATTCGAGCTTTAATGTAACATCAGTCATGCAACTCCATACAAATGCCGAGTTTGCCTTTATAGATGAAAATGGGAAGCGGACGAAATAATTTTATTTCAAAGAGCAGTGTAACGACTTATGGACTTCGACGTAGTACTTGTTGGAGTAGGTCAATCGAGATACGACGAGTGTGATGAGGTAGAAAACAAATAAGCTGGAAACAGGGCAAGTGTGATTGTTTATCGCTCAATTCAATGTGCTGTGGTCATATCCATGAAAACGCAGCCAAAGCTTCTACAATGAAGAACACAAACAACATATTTGGTGGAGTGTGCAAGGTTTTTGCTTTGAAGGAGCGGAACATATTTGCATTCGTGTGCATCTAAACTTTGACAACCACTCCCAAGTCACGCGTGCCCTCAGCGAACACTGTGTGGTGTAGCGAGAACTCACTTCGCCACTCTTATCAAACTTCCTTCGCTCTTCTGAAGTTTCTACTTTAAATCAGAACACTTTCAGAGCTTTAAATGAGCCGTGCAACGCAATTGGTTTGGCATGTTTCTCTCTTTCCAGAAGCTTACTAGTATTAGTGGGATCCAAGTACTGGCCAGCAAGGCCACTGACAAACAAGCTTAAGCTTCTTTTTTGCCGCTTGATTTTAAGAATAAAGGGGAATGTTTTCCTTAGGTCTCTCCTTCGCAAAAAGTTGACAACGAAGTTGTGGGGATCTGTTGGATATGGGCACTGCATGACCATTCAATTTGGGCACATGACAATTAATGCATCGACATGCATTTGCGTAGTGGCTTGTGCCGAATCGCTGTGGTGAGGGGAATAGCCGAACCTTAAAGAAACGCTGAAGACCTGCCCCCCCCCTCCCCCGTATTCTGCCTTCTCTTTTTTTTTTTTTTTTGTTAGGCAATATGATATGGTGTCAGGAGACTGCCCAATAAATGTTTTGATATAGTATCGTATATTTTTAATAAAGATAAAATTTTAACTGTTGGTAACCGGAACCGAAAGATGAGCACGAGGCTCATGGCCGTGACATGTGGAGCGATGTGGACCGAGGAGGAGGAAGAAATGTAGAGGAGGAGAGAGTTGCCGGAAGTCACGTGGCTACACCCGACCGCGTTTGATTTTTCACAGCTTCTCCGGCCATGCCAGGCACACGACGACGTTGCTTGCACCATTTGTCGCGTAACTATTTCGCACTTATGTCATTACCGATCGCTGTTCTGTGCTTGAATATCGATTTCCAGGTACCGCGAATGATAGATCCCAAGTAGCGGTCCCACGTCTGTCGCAACGTTGGTCGGTCGGCTAGCATAAGTACACTGACAGTGTCCCCTAAGAAAATGTTGGTACTCAGGCCGCGCCCTGTGCTGTGCCGACCCCAGCGCGTGACTATGATAAACATTGGCCGCATATAATCGGCCCCACATCACGTGGCAGCTTGTTTTGGATGCGAGTTGAGCGGATAAGCGCTGCTTATTTTTGTCGAGTGTTTTCGCGACTGCCATTGCGAGGAGAAAGAAAAAAACAATTAATGCGTGTTTAATAGGTTATGGATGTCAAGGAAGTCATATTTACTGAAAGTACAAAAAATTGTTGCGTCGCCCCTTTAAAGGTCGCGGAAGAACAGCACAATCGGTCGGAATCACCAATGTTCGCGGCGCATGGCATTTATCGGTCGAGTAGGAAAATACGGGAGTAAACGCATTTTCCTCCGTTACGTCACCGAAGCAGCAGAGAGAAGCTTGGTTTCAGTTGACTCCGGGTAGATTGCACCACAAATCCGTCGCCTCATAAAACCTCGGCAACAATAAAGTTATGTTGGACGCACATCTATTCAAGATTGGAGGCGAAATAGTTTAGATCAATTCGCTTTAAGTTGACCAGATAATTGCCCAACTTCCTAACTCCCTATGACGTATATGCCGAGGACGTCTCGGCGTGGTTTTTTTCATGGTCGCCAGACTCGCCACACGCAACTCGGATCGGGAAACATGTTTTTTTCTTCTTTTAGCTTCAAAGGGCAATTCTGGCCAAAATTCAAAGGAAACGAATTACTGGTATAGCTTTAGTGACACAAAATACGACCCTGCAGCCAAAATGTTACGTCAAGGGGAGGCCGCATTCCCGACTAATGCCGATAATAAAAATGCGACCCGCTGCGAGAAGCCGCTCCTTAGCGGGCCGCCAGCGGGTCACCGATCGCTAAAGCAACCTTGGGCCGTGACGTCACGATCGTTCTCTTTTCTTTTTTCCCCCGGTCCGGACGGGTTTGCCCGTTGCGCGATCGAGCGGCGTAAAGTGCGCTTCTTTGAGACGCTACCGCCGCTACTTCGGCTGGTGCTTGGCGTGTTCAGCCGTTGACTTTTATCTGTAGCCGTGTCGCTTCGGTGTAGCCTTTTGTTTATTTGCTTGTGATGACTCCAAGGCTCGTTTTAGCGAGCAACTCGGTGCGCACTCGCGCGCATCGTGGTGTCAGACAGAAGCACTCTTCCTGCGAAGTTCGTCAGCATGTGGCAGTGGGTCATGTGGATATGGGTTAAGGCTCCAGCTATCGTCGTCTTCGATGTCTTCACTAAACGACGTGTCTGCTGAAAAAAAAGAAGCCCGCTCAGTTTGGAAATTGCCACACGACCTTGATGCGGGGATTCAAAATCAAATGCTTTATTTATCCCATATAGAAAAAGGAGGCAGAGATAAAAAAGCAACATTTGTGGGTTGTCGATATACGTCCTGCATTAAATTAGTGAAAAGGATGATTCCAGCCGAACCACAGTGAAGACCTAAGGTAAAACATGCAGTCAACATAGCAATAAACTTCGCATTATTCAGTGGCATGTCTTACACAAAAGGTAAACATGATAAAAGTATCCAGGTCAATAAAGCTCTCATTGTCAAATGCAGTGTCGAACATGGAGCATTCACGCTCCGTTGAATGGGGAAGGGTGGGCATGTAGACTACAACCACTAACTAGCTCCAATCGCAAGTTTTCTTGTGTTTTTCTTTTGTGACTTTTGAGTGCGGCAAGCCTTTTCTATGATATTTTCACAAATTAGGTCCACCACCTAGACGAACTTATCTTCCTAAATTACAGTGTCGTAATTTACAAACTCGCTTTTTACGCGCCTGAGAAAAAAAAAAAAAATAAACAAACGTATACAGCCCAGCACACGCGTGTTCGGACGCCGCGGCCCGCGCCGGAGAGCCCCAAAGGTTCGTGTGTGGGACTGACCCCCAGCGCGAAAGCGAGAAGCCTAGGTACGAGTACGGAGAAGCGCACGCACGGCGAGAGCCACTCCTAGTACTGTACGTCACTGGCAGCGCGGCGTATAGAGCAATGCCGTCTCCCCGATGACAATTTAGGCTTAGAGACGAGTACGGACAAGCGCACGGCGACGGCCGCCGGGTAGAAAGTTAATCAACGCCTGCCGCGCGCGCTTTCCACCGCTCATACAAACAGCAACAAACAATCAGGGTATTTTGCCGCAGAAAGTTACTTCCGCCGTTTTAGCGAAATAAACGACTACGGTTTTGATTTTGGTGTACGCCATAACCACTACCGTAGTCGAAGCGGAGGGGTAGTGGGATCGGCGTCCTACACCGGCACCGAACAAGTTCACTGGCCTGCCAGTCGCCAGCTTTTGGGTGTACGCACTAACTATTGCTACATATGCTGGATATCTACGGCGTATACGGTATTAAAACGAAAGCAGCTTACATTATATCTTTAAACGGCTAGCGCCACAGAGGCAGGTGCCGCTTGGACCGCGTACTCGTTGAACAAGAACGATCGTGACGTCAAGTCCGCTTAGCGGCTGATTTCCAGTGTTGCCGGGGCCTCGAGCGGCTAGTTCCGGTTTTGTCGACCGCACCCCAAACAAAACTTTGAGGCGTCGATATCTTTAAAACTACGCACAATACCGAGAAAAAAAATTCCACCTTGTAATTCAGAGACGCTGACTGCGCTAAAAACAGTCATAATCCCAAAATCGAAACTATGGACCGGAGTTGCCCTTTAAGATTTGGCGTTAAAACTGCGATATTCCGGGAAAGTTTTTTTTTTTCTTTTACTATTGTTATGTACATATAATAAAAGCAACACACAGCAGACTCCTCCGAGATTGAATTTTACACGCTTGAATTTTATACACACGCGAGTCACTCTTTAATACAAGCGTCTGTCAGTGCCTGCCGATGTACGGTAAAAAGCGACCGAGAGGACTTTGAAAAAATTAACAAAATAAATATCCAGTCTTTTCAAATGTTTTGTTCCTGGGTTTTTCGTTTTCGCGTGGTATCCGCGAGCAAGATGGGTGAGCGTCATAACGCACAATGGGCCTTTTCCACATACCGACGGCACCAGGCGGTGGCTGCACGAACTAAAAATCGAGGAAGTGACCTACATGCGCTACCAATCGATAATGGGAGCTACGCTACCAGTTTCTTCGCCCTCTGAGCTGCGACGTGTGCCCAACGCGACTTTAAAAGGGGCATCCGTGGCGTCCACCTAAACGTCGTATTTTTCTTTCCGTCCACTTTCTTTTTTGTGTAACACAATTATATACATGTTGCAGTTACGTGTTCTACTCGCTGATCCACAGCCTCCTTCCGAATTTCCTCGATTTTTCGTGCCGACTTCCGCCGCTTGGCATCGGGCGCTCGCGCGTGCGCAGAACGTTTCTTGGAAAAGTTCCATTGAAACGTGACCAAGAATATTCACTTTGGCTGGCCAGGTGCGCTGCAGAACTTGAGAGATACTTTACTTACGAAGGGAATTGACGAGAACATACCTGTTCAAACTTCATGAGAGGGCCAAATGGCTCGCAAATTTTTGCCTGTCTAGGTATCTTTTCGGTATTGATACGATGGTCGCAATCACGACGATGGCTCAATTAACAAAGCAGCGGGGCAGCTTTTACGGGAACCAACATTTTTATTCAGCATCACCACGTGCAAACGAACATATCAAGCCATGATCGAGCAAAAAATAGCCGTAAAAATCGGCGCTTCTATGTAGCAATCTAAGCTTTTCTTCAATTGTGTATTTTACAGGGAGTTTTCTCTCGTAAAAATACAAGTCGTACCTCCCTTTCTGTAAAAACAGCGCCAAAAAACTTGATAGGGCCGACGGTGGATGGCGACACAGACGACCGAGTCGAGTGGCGAGGCGCGTTTGGTGCACGCATTGATAGATGGCGCTACGTCCCTGTTCCGGATTGCTTTTAAAAAAATATCGAGACTGCCCGCGACGACCGTGGTCTATTGAAATTAACACAAAATTTGTTAATGTACTTTTGGTTTGAAAAATAAATCCGAACAATAAGAGCAAAACTTCAAGCAACAAAAGTAATGGAAAACGCTGTTGCATAACGACTGCGCTCCTGCTGCCGACGGATTTCGTCTGCACTTCGTCTGCTTTCTTTCGCTACCGAGCTGCTCCCAGGCGCTACACGCTACCGCCACTCGATTCGGTCGTCTGCTTCACCCGTCCGCCGTTGACCCTGGCATGTTTTTTTGGCCCTATTTTTTTACAGAAAGGGAGCTGCGCCTTGTAATTTTACAAGCTAATGCCCACCCATAAAATACATCTTCCATGGGAGATTTAAATTGCTATGTGCAGGCGCCGATTTTTACGGCCTTTTTTAAATCGAACCTCGGCATATCAGACACCCTATTGTGGACGTGGGACGCTAGAGGCTAAAGCCAGTCCCGCTAGGAAAACGAGCACCCGCGCAGAGCTTCCGAAGGCGCGTACGTGCGACAGTTGTTTGCTGCTAACTAGGTCGGTTGAGAAGATCTCCCTCTAAAAACCTCGGTGAACGCAAAACGACTCGCCCTCATAAATATAAACGAGCCCAACTAGCGTAGCTTGTTGAGCTGGTTTATATTTACGAGTGCGAGTTTTGCGGTAGTCATACAAACATGACACGTTTGTTATAGTTGGAAACCAAAGTAGAAAGCAAATCTCTGAATATTTTTGAAAACAATAATGACTGTATCTAGATTATGTTTCTCAAACATTAAAAATTTCGATAAAAAACTATTACGGCACGAAGAAACAATTTTATAAGAAACATTTCACACGCCAATCAACTTTGTAACCAATGAGAGCCGAGAACGGGTAAATTAGCTTCCTAACCATATTTCGTTATGGGCGGGTCCTAGAGCAGAGCTCCCCCCCCCCCCCCCGCTCCTAAATTGCGTGTAATAACGTAAATATTACTAAAACAAATTTCTGACAAAATGTTAAAAAAGTGTGTCTCATTTAAGCTTTAAACAAATGTCTTTCCATTTCTGTGTTTCTTTAAGAAACGCAGTGCATGGCGTGGCTTGTTATTATCCTAATATTTCTTACATCGTGATTTTTCTTTTAAATTTTTATTGGGTGCTGCAGTAATCTCATTGGCGGCGATAATTAGACTCTCGGGGTTCGCTACGCAGTGCGTTTCTTAAGATGAAAGTTTCAATAAAATACATCTACGGTTCTGAAGGACTTGCCGTTCGTGTCTCGGGTACGATTCCACCGGTAATCAGAGAGCGAGTCTCCACATCGATTCCCAGCTGGCCCGAGATGTACATGGTGCCTCCAACTCGAACGGCAGGACTGTGGAAGAAAACAAAACTTCTCCGCTTCAAAACAATCGCCTAGGTTTCTCCGTACTCTCGCTAAAATCAAAGCTGTTTTTTTTTATGTGGTTTATGGAAAAGTTACAGGCTTTAATCGGGCCACTGTTGAAGAATACAAGACGTTCTAGATTCTTCTCGGTGAAGTTTGATTCTAGATTCTAGAGTCAAGCGAACGAAAGAAGATTCTAGATTCTGGTGAAGTTTGATTCTTGCTTCGCGATTTGTTCGTCAGCTTTCCTATCGGCGAATACCGTAATGTGACTAGCACTCGAGCGAAAGTAAAATGAACAATAGTAAGATAGCCCTTTATCGTCTCTTTAGTTTTATATGAGTATGAACATTATTTATTACCTGATCGGGTATGGCGATTGGCCGGGGATCACCTCACGAGTCATCTTCGACATTTTCTTCACTAAACCTATACGCTTATAGTTGCCTTGACACACAAACAAAGAGATGTACGAAGAAAAAAAGAATTAGAGCAGTGATGCAAAGTGTCGGATATATTTGGCTCGAAGATATCTATCAAGCCAGTCAGTTCGAACTAGATAACAACTCTCAGGTATTACGAATGAGAACAGACGGGTCAAAATAAGATAACAGTGCAGTAGAACCGAGGATCAGCTTAACTGCAACCAAAAAGGGCCCGTAGATGTCTCAGCTATTTTTTTACGCGAGCTGCTGTGAAACGTTGGTCTCGTCGAAGGCAGCCAGGTGTTGGCTTTCCGCTATAGGAAGGCAGAGTCATACAGGAATGACCTCCATCGGTAGCTCAGAGTTACCGTATTTTTCGGACTCTAGACCGCAGGGGTAAATTTCGGTTGAAAGAAAAATGTTTTTTCACGAAATGTCTACTAAGCACGTCAAAATAAAACAACCTCATACGCGGCAGACCTTGATAAACGCCTGCTTTATTAGCTAACGAAGAAGCTGCTATCAAACGTAAATAATTATTGAACATACTTCGTCATTCACAAAATCCGTTTCGTTTCGTCGTAATAAAGAATTTTCGAGTCGGAATGATCTCAGAACCCCGAACTCTAATTGGCTGATTGAAAATAAAATAGTGGGTAGCCCAAGTCATCTAGCATTGAGGTCTACCCACTATGCTTTCAATCAAAGCCAGTGGAAGCTGCGCGATGTTCACCGCCGCACTTTCGAAACCGAGAGTAAAATCGCACCGGGGAATCGGGCTTTACCGCTTTCCGAATTACTTTAGATTCTCGAAGCGACGACATTTTTCGACCGGTTTGAGAACTGGCTTTTCGTACCTTCAGGTATTGAATTAAATCGCCGCAATTAAGCCCGATTCACAGGGTGCGATTTTACTTGCGATTTCGCAGTTGCGACGCGGTTCGTATACGGCAGAAAAAGCGTGGTGGAACCTGCGGTTCTCAACGTCGCAGCTGCGAAATCGCAAGCGAAATCGCACCATGTGAATCAGGCTTCACAGACTACTTATCATCTCAATCTAACGATTTTGGTGGATTATCCCCATGTTGGAGACTTGGTTCCGGGATTTCTTTATAGGAAAGTTCTAGAAACAAAGCATGCCACGAGAAAGGGGATGAAAAAATTAGTGGCGTTGATGAGTAATTTTAGAACCTCCAAAAGTAGTCAGATTACTTTCGCGATTACTGTCTAATCAATGTGAATCAAATTATCACACAAGTATTCCGAAAAGCAAAAGATTACAAGTAATTGGATTACTTGTACTGTGTACCCTACAAGTCTGCACATCACCAACCAGGTCCGCCCAGGAGCTGTCAGCCATTAAACTGCAAACGCCCTCTGTGCTATGAGTTGCTCCCTATTCTAAATCCAGGCTCTCTGAAATCTACGCTCGACTCTAAAGCCACAACGACTATTTATGTCTGGAGCAAGGGTGGCATTGTCCTCAACGAGTCAGTCGAACAAAAAAAAAAAAGTGGTGCCACTCATCTAATTTTTGTTCTGTACAACTGCGCCAAGCACCTGCAGCCCTGGGCGATGCACTACTGGGAAAAATAACCTGATTTATCTTTGTTTTTGTGGCCGCACATGTAGAAATATTTGAAAAAAACACAAAATTGCAGCAAAATTTCGGTTTATACTGCAACCCAGTTTTTCTACGTTTGGTGCACCTACTTTAGGGCTAAAGCATCCAACGTTTCCATCAGTCGAGATAATGAAAACATAAAACACGCAGTTTCACGTAATGTAGCCTCTTTATTGTAAACCTTCGCATGTGGTACTTTTACTAAATATACATGTTGGGGCTTAAGATAAATTTATTTCACGCAATGGGGTCACATTTTCAAATATGTTGTATGAACTCAATACGAGGAAAGAAAAACACAAACAGGGGACAGAACACAAACAGGGGAAAGAAATTGCGTTTATTTTATTGTTTTAAATCTTTTTAGAGCTTAGAATCAAGAAAAATATTTAAACTTGTATCTCCGCGTAGGAGCGTGTCACATCAGTCAGTTTTAAGCCCCCTGTGACGATAGTTCACATTTCCTCAACAAGGTCGTTACCAATCAATTCTAGGGCTAGGTGGCGATTAAACGTTTTATTACCATTAATCGTTATCATTTAATCACTTAATTATTCTGTTAATCGGTTGCATTCACTTAAGGCATAATGTCAAGCATTGTCCAACTACACACATTGTTTTCATTATTCCTTGATTTGTCATCAATGGCGAAATGTACCTGTCGCCTTATTTGAATCATGACGTTGGCACGAACCACAAACAGAAATCACTGGCAAGCAATTTTTAACATGAATATTTTTGCATTAATATTTAAATCACATAATCACTTTGGATGACAATCATTGGTAAAACTAAGCTTATTTACCGTAAAATACAACAGTGTTGCTTCTTAAAATGGTTAAATGTGTACCAAGAAGTAAATCAGGCATTTTTACTTTTTCTCAAAATTTCTAGCTCAAAACCCTGGTGAATAGCCGGTTAAAAAATTAATCGCCATTAAAACGTTATTTGATTAATCGGAAGCTTAATCGATCAATTACCTAGCCATAATCAATCCATAGACGTTTTCATAATGGCTAACTGAAACAACTCAGTTTGTACAACAGGAAGCGGTGATACATTTTATCGGGCGCTAAACTATGCAGAAAGATAGCATGCATTTTGGCTTCCCTATGAATAGTTGAGAGCAGTCTTCATTCGAAAAGAGCAGCAACTACATTGATGGCTTCTTGTTATTCGCACGACCAGTGGGGGATCTAGGTAGATTATTTTTCACCGCTGAATTCTGGAATATTACGAAAGACGTCTTTTTTCTGTTATAGTGCGGTTTCATGGGACGCACTTGTGGCGCAAACTCTCGCCGGACGCCATGTTGCTGAACATGGCGTCCAGCGAGGAAACAAATGGAAATAAACTTTATTTCATGCAACCGAAACACGTGCCCGATTGTACTTACCGAGTTGACTCGTCGACGCAGTCCCTTCCGAGGTTCAGCGCTTCATCAACACTAAAATCAACTCCAATAACTAAGCGTCGGTGTGTAAACGAATTTCGAAAGCAGCGGATGCTGTTCACCAACATGGTGGAACGCGGCTTACTGGAAGGGAAAGGACGTTTAGTGGAAGCGTGATGTATTTCTTCCTTTGACAAGTCATCTTCATAAAGAAATGTAAATACTTGCACTTTTGAATACGTTCCGTGATTGCCGCGAAATTGCGGAACAATCGGAATTGTTGCCACGTCGGCGTTAGCGCGGAACCATTTAAACCAAACTGGAGCAAGCTGAGTATACAAGTAGTGTCCCGGAACAGAACTGCCCGGCGTGAGCTATTAGAAACACTCTAAAAAAAGCACGCCTTCTAAGTATAGGAATACTTCTTTATTTTTTCTTGTCTCTGATTCGTAGCACGCCCAAAATGTGAAAATCATCAACGGCACACATGGATTCACAACTCTTCTTCCACTTGGACAAATGCAACGTGCGAACCATGCTGAGGAAGGGGATTCAGTCGCTGCAATCCACTGCGATGGCTTCAATTTCTACACGGGCGTCCTATAGAGTACAACAAATTCAACGTTGGAAACATGTCTACCTTAATCTGATTATCGAAATCAAGCTAGCATATTACTTGCAATCACCAAAGGAAAAAGAAACAGTTCACAACGCACGAAACTTGGCAGATTTTAATATCATTGCGATGTCGCTTAAATGAAAGCTGAAGAGGTCCTAGAATTTGAAGAAACAGTAATAGCTGTAATGTAGACATCTTAAATGTTATTTTTCTTAAGTTTTATTTTGATTCTCGTGAGTAGGAGGGTAGCAATAGCCAATTAAATCTTGGACTTAGACCCGCCCGTTGCGGCGCACCGAGGGCTGGAAAGCGCGAGAGCGGAGAGAAAAACTAGCAAAAGTGTCGTCATCAGCGAGATCAGATGACCCTTACTCGCCACTAAGCTGGCTCGGGGATGCCGTCAATGACGTCTCGACACTCTGGGTAGATAACAGACGGCAGAAAGGATCTCTGCATGCCCGGTGGGACGCATTTTTTAAAATAATAGCGGTTTGCGTTTACTACTACCCAAGATAAGTGCGATAACGGAATTCACGGGACAAAAAGCTATGGGAGTCCGCTCCTAACTGAGATTTCTTAAAAAGTGCTACAGCTTCCCTCTAATTTACTTCCCCATTTTTCACTATGCAGTGCAGAACAAAAAAAAAGTAAGAATTTTTAATTATAGCACTTTTCATATTATTCTACATAGAAGAGTTACTACTAGATGAAAAAAAAAAACGAATGGCACAGGAGACACGATTCCTTCGACTCATTAGATATAACATCAGTGTTCGGCCAGTTTTTTTTTTCAGACCTCTAGTCGTTTGTTGTGATCAATGACTTCTTCCGAACTCTAATCACTTCTTTATTTTACAGTGTGATATCATTCACACCGACATGGCACTCTGTCTTGATATACGGTCCTTCATCTAACACAAATAAATAGGTAATTTAGCTCGTCCGGTATGACCTTTAACTGGATCATTAAAATAGCAACAAGCAAAAATATTGCTTATGCATTTTAAGGCACTATAGCCCGTGACAACTTAAGAAACAAAGCTCGTCGGTCGTTAATTTCACGTTCCTTGAAATAGGTTTAATATTTTTTTTTCATTTTTTCGTTGACTAATAAAGCGATCTCAGTGGCTGCAGAGCAATTCTAAGATGACCGGGATTTCGCGCGCCCTGCACCTCTTTGGCTATTTCTATCTCTATGCGCTAGAGCTGGTTCATTTCCCTAGAAGACTGTATACAAAATATTATTGGGCTCGATAAACACATAACTAAGATGCGTATGCGTGTTTCTTTTTACCTCATTTTGGAGATGAACGAAATACTTATTGCATCGTTGCCAATATTCGACCTATTACAGAAACTAATCATACTTCTCAAAAATGTCAGCTTTCATGCATTCCTACCGCGAACTAGGAGGCCAATTACCGACCAACTTTTAATCATTTTAGCCAGTGAGGAGAAACAGCGGACACGTATCCAACCAACGGGCATGCTGTTTCGTTGACGCTTCATAACACTCACCTAAATCACCCTCCTAATTGGCCTTCCTCAATGGCATTCCTTAGAGATCCTCCTCATTGTATTTTTTTAGATAATCCCCAAAGGCCGTTCCCAATGGACCTAATCAATTACCTTCACCACTTGACACAATCAAAGACCCTTAGAAATTGTTCTTCTCACTAGTAATCCCAAATTAACCACATTACTTGGGCCGATCACCTGCCGTCCTCGACAGCACACTCGCCATCCTCATTGGAAACCCTCAATTATTCTCATAAATGTTCATCCTCAATGGTTATTTTCAATTGCTTTATCTTAGCATTCAGTTACCATTTTAACGGGTCAACCCGCTGGCCATCGTTAATGGCCATCCCCAATGGTTATCTTCAATGGTCCACCAACTGGCCATCATCACATACCATTCTCACTTACCATCTTTACAGTCCATCTTTACACGTTAACCTCAATGGCCATCCTTATTGGCCCTCATCCCTGGATCCTCATCACTATACTCAATGAGAATACTCAGGCCTTCATCATCTACCCTCCTCAACCACCATCTCTAATAGTTCTTACCGTGTGTTCTCATTAGCGGCGAAACTTATTAAAGGACAATCACTAATGGTGTTCAGAGTCATTGGCAAGACTGTGACTGCAATGCCTCTCGAGACTGTGTTTTACATCACACGCTATTGTCACAATTTACCAGCTGAAGTCTCGCCACCTGGAACGCCACTCGTGCAGGGGGCTCTTCTGGGAAAACTACGGACAGATACAAAAAAGGCATAAAACCAAAATTAGGTCACTCGTTAATAAACAACGCCGAATACTAAAAAAAGCCTGTTATAGACTATAGAATTGAACGCATTCAGATAAAACCGAGTTTCATCCCAAAAACAAATCTGAAACAAAGGTAAGAAAATTCGCGTTAATCACGATTGGATTTTTTTTTTTTAATTCCGGAATCAAGTCTACCGTAGGCAAAAGATTTATTTACGGTTAGTACGCGTATTTTTTAGTCCTAGTGCCGTTGCAAAACAATGTTTCAGTCAAAAACAAAGTTGTCGCGACTGCATACCTAAACTACCTAAAGTGCCCCTCAAACTTAAAACCACCACTCGGTTACCCAAATAGTGATTTATTCCGAGCTACTCAAAGCTAAATCTGTTTCTATAACAGCTGGAATGGCCTTCTTAAGCTGGATTGTGATGGGGGGACCAAAACTTCACTGCGTAGGTTAAGCGAAAGGACCGTGAATGGCAGAGAACACATAAAAAACGAACTATGCTTAAGTTTGGGAAGCAGTCTACAAAGAGAAACAGAAATCATGACACGCTTCAGGTGCAGAAACCATACGCAGTCAGTTTCGACGATTTCGTCAGTATCCTCTAATTTCGAACCCTCTTAAGAGTCCAGTATTTTGGGGAGTCCGCTTGCGTTTTTGGAAACGATTAATAACGAATGCCAAGGGAATATACCCGCTTGACCAGCGATCCAAAAACCATCGAAATGAACTGACCATATTTTATCTACAGCGTTCCATGTTCTTGAAGTGTGCTCTTCTTTGAATTCAAGAGTGTTTTTGGGGGTTCATTTAAAATCCGTTAGAATTTATTGCCCTGGTAAATGCAGCCGCCTTTCGTTTGGACCATAGAGTTATTACAATAAACGCTAGAGGCTCAGCTGGCGCTAGTATCTACGGGACTTCCGGTTGCAAATTGAAGCAGACAGCATGCAGTCTACATTTCCAGCCTCCCTGTGTATTCCTATGGGAAAACGCGCGTGAATTTTGTCTCTTCGCCGGAAAATAACATGAATAACTTTTGTCATTTTGGTTGTATTGGATAGTATGTACCTTTATTGGTATTGTGAAAGTGTAATTGCTTTAGTTACAGCATTTTTCTTTACCACTGAACGATATTAAACTTCGCACTATTTCAGGCCCAAACCTCTGTTTCAAGGAAGGTATGTGAAAACGAGCGACGATTCTAAGCAAACTAACGATCGAAAGGAATGTAGAGTTTGTTCAAAGTTCGCTAGCATTCCGGTGGCGCTTATATATTGCTAATATGCCCGTCCTGTCACTCTATGAAAATAACTCCGTCGTGCATCTTTACGATCGGTTAAAAAACATTCGAATGTAAAAAATAAACTACGTGGGCTACGAAAGGTGTGTCTTTTTATTATTTCCTATGTCGGGCAGTTTTATCGGGCACCTGTTCTCTGACTTCTCACTATTTGCAAAGATTTGGAGCGTGCGGTTGATGATTTGAACCTAGAACATGCATCTTCGCACATATTCATGAGCAGAAAGAATAAAGCAGTACTTATTGATTGCATATCGGACTATATTACGTGGCTTTCAATTTATTTTGATCGCCTGCATGCACAAGGAGTTACTTATCCAGTGTTACTGCGTAGTTCTTGCCGTCTCTCTTGGTTTCCCACATGTTCTTCGTTCGTTTGGCACGTATATCCCCCATGCTGGAAAGCGTCGACGCCGTGTTCGCGCTAACAGTGTCCGACAGTGTACAATAATACACGTACGAAGCGGTTTTAACACCGTTTTTCATGCCACGAATTTTAAATAAAAATGCTGTAACTGACCAAATATTTCGTCTGCGTGACTGAGAAATGTTCCAATGTGCCTAGTACGTACAAATTATTCGTGATTTTTGCTCTTATAATCGAGCGCAGAGAGAAAATGCACTCGCTTTTTCCCATAGAAATGCATTACCGGAAGTCAATTTCTGACTGCTTGCTGTCTGCTTCAAAATGCAACAGCACACTAGCGCCACCTGAGCCTCTAGCGTTTATTGTAATAACTCTATGGTTTGGACGGTCGTGGTTTGGATTGGACTGGACTGGGCTAGGTGCCTTCATAGCGTTTTGCACCCTATATCGACTGGACTGGACCGGTTTGGGGATGCCGCAAAGCGGTTCCCGCCGTGCTCTTTTTACTCCATTTGTTGGTTCATCACGTCCGCTTTCCCTCTTACAAGGAGGAAAGAGATTTCTCGCAGGCTTCTCATGACGCGCCGCGGAGGCGGGAAAGGAAGGGATCCTGCGGCCTCATAGCTCCCGCGCCGCAGGGGCTATGCGGGAGGCACAACGTACGCGACAACGTAAAACCGAGGCACAGCAACGACGCCGTTTTGCGCAAGACCGTCGGTACCCGGTAGGAAAGATGGACTCTTCGAAGGCAGTCGCATCCCGACCATAGACGGCGTTCAAGGGAAGCTAAATACTAACGCATTTTGGCGACTCGTAGCGAGAACAACGATTTCGGCATCATTTTTTTGTTGTAATTTTGTTTGAATTGTAAGGCTGGTTGACCAACTCAGAAATCTTTGAACAGTCTTGCACTTTGGAAGCACAATTTGTACTTCGAGACGGGACAGTTATTGGTTGTCGTAAGACTTATGCGCCGCAAATTCTACAGAATGACGCGGGCGCTTCTATAATAAAAATAATAATTAACCTATGGTGTTCGAGCTCTAATTTCATGAGATTATACCAATCTGGCATGCGTACCGCTATCTTTTCTTTTTTTCCCTGCCCATTTTTATTTTGTTTAAAGCAATACCCTTAGGGGCGACACTTTTCGGAGATTTCGACCTTGTCTCCTGTCTTCGCCGCGCGCGCGAGAAATGGAAAAACTCTTTTTTTCTCCCTCTTGCTGCGAGGAGATGGAAGTAGGGACTTCCTGCTTCCCGTCCGCCGTGCCGCACAAAGAGAGCGAAAAGAGCAGCCCTGGCGCCCCGACATGAATTGTGCGACGAAGGGAGTATTATCGTGTCGTCTGCTTGAAAGACTTGTTTTCAAACATAGTCGGGTTATGCGAAATCCCAGTTTCGCAGTATCCAGTTGCTAAGCATAATGTTGCATGGTTTTAGAAACTTCCACCGCGCTTACCCACTTACTTCACGGACCTCTGGTGGCAGTCGTCAGTGGCATCGACGACGCCAACCACGACGGCTACGAGAATAAACCATTTCTTTGTCCTCAGGTACGTGACGGCACCATTCCCCTGGCATTGCGCGGCCGTGCTATAGCTACAAATTTCGTTTCTTCGCACATTGTTCGCAAAAAATAGAACTTTTTTGTGATATCGAAGTGTGTTTTTTTTTTCAACTTACACTCGGAGTAAATCTTGTTCATTTCTGCCACTTCCTTTATGTCTGCCAGATAGACAGTGCACTTCACCACTGAAACAGAATGTAGGCAAGTGTTGTGAGATTTCACTTCGCTCGCAACAAAACACAAAAGTAAATTATATTCATTCCCCGCGAAGACGCGAACCTCCACAAAAAGAAAGAAACAAATCGAGAAGAATCTTGAAATTCCCTGCCCACATCTGAACGCCAGTTATAAATATAATGTCTAGAACACTCGAGAAAAAAAAGAAGGCCCTGTCAAATTTCCGACTCGATTTACCTTTGCCATCTTTGGAGTTTCTACCTTGCTGATAACCGCAACGAGGGGTCTCCAGCTGTCCCGCCTGAAGTACGCGTGCGCAACCAGAGCACGATGGAAGGCATTAACACCGTGCTGTAGGCCGGGCATTCAAATGATACACCCTACCGTTCTCACTTTGTCAGTGATCATGCGGAGCGCAACTTCGCTCCTTGCACAGGGGTTGCGATGATGTCAGAACGCCAAGCTCTTATTGGCTGATTGAAAAGTGGGTTGACCCACAAACATCTAGCATTGAGGTCTACCCACTATCCTTCTAATCAAAGCCAATCAGAACTCGGCGTCGTTCTGACGTCACCGGAACCCTTGCAGAAAGTAGCAGACGACTTGCTCTCCACACGTTGAGGCAAACAGAAGCGACGACTTGGACTGTAAATGATGTCCAAATGTATATCTTCCTTCGCCCTAGTCGGACCCCACGCTTCAAATATCTGCATTCTTGACCCCGTTTTTTTTTTTTTTCACTTAAAATTAAAGTGCAGTTTAAACTGTAGCGTATGAGACGAATTAAATTTTTGTAATCACTGATAATTTAAAAAAACGCAGGGCGTCACTTCTTTTGTTCACGCTTCTTCGTTTCGTGGTTCGATCTTCGGCTCTTTTATGTGGAGAGCAAGGCCGCGTTCCAAAACTTACTCGATCTTACTCCAGGGTAAGGGTTATCTACCTTGGCGTTCCAAAACCTACCCGCGTCCAGCGTTTTTCAATCTGTGTTGTCACGTGACACGACCCGCCGGAGTGACTCGGATTCATTTGGGTAAGATTTGGAACACAACCCAAGTCGTCTGCTTCCTGCGCAAGAGTTGCGGTGACGTCAGAACGACGCCGAGTTCCTATTGGCTTTGATTAGAAAGAATAGTGGGTAGACCTCAATGCTAGATGTTTGTGGGTCAACCCACTATTTTTTTTTCAATCAGCCAATCAGAGCTCGGCGTCGTTCTGACGTCACCGCAACTCTTGCGTAAGACACAGACGACTGCTCTCCACATAAGCTTTTACACAATTCACACAATGCGATTTTACTCGCGATTTCGGAATTCCGACGCCACTCGTGCGACAGAAAAAGCGTGGTAGACGCTGCGTTGCACAACGTCGCAGCTGGGATATCGCGAGCAAAATCGCACCCATGTTATCTCCCTGCCTGCTGAGTTAGAGTAAAATGAGTGGGGATTCGGCTAAGTGCTTCCGTTTCTTAAGCTCTCAGCGACTTCGCGGAGATCAAGTTCGTCTGCTTCTTGCACGGGGGTTACGATCAGGTCGGAACGCCGAGCTTCTATTTGGCGGATTGAAAATAGAGATAGTAGGTAAACTTCGAGGCATCTAGAATTGATGTCTACCCACTATCCTTCCGATCAAAGCCAATCAAAACTCGACGTCGTTCTGACGTCACCGCGACCTCTGCGCACGAAGCGGACAACATGCTCTCCGAATATAGTTCAGCAACTTACCGTTTTTGTAGCTCATTCTCCCCGCTTCCAGCACCTTTCCAAGCTTCGTGAGGGCCTACGAAATGGTCAAAAAAAAAAAACCGAGCATCACCTGAAACAGTTAAATTAACTGCAGAGCGCGTTGTTAAAGTTGACGTGGCACGTACAGAATTCTTGCCTGAGTTTGTTTTAGCTCCAAATATTCACAGAGCGACGCTTTTCGATATAACAAGACACGAAGGTCCTTTCCTTCGATTGCGTGTGCTCGCATCACTATGCTGCCTTCTCTATTTTCGCTACAAAGTCAGTCCCAGAACTTTTTGATCACTCCGTACAATGGGGTAGAAAAAAAAAAAAGTGGAATTGTAAGCAGTGATAGAGTGCAGGAGATCTGGTAATAAATCGACATCTTGTAGACCCTGAGATGGGGAACAAGATGTCGAAAAAGTGGAACAGTAAACAAAAAATGAAAGACGTTTACAGATCTCTCTAACGCGAAATTATATAGCAGCTCTTGAGGAGGAGGGAGAGAGGGTACGGAGGGGAGGGTATGCCCCTCCTCCTCCTCCTCCATCCGCTCCTCCTCGCCCCTCCTCTTTCTCCTTTCCTCCTTCTCCTCCGTACCCTCCCCCTCCTCCTCCGTACCCTCCCCTTCTCTTCCTCCATACCCTTCCTTCCTCCCATAGTTTCCCCCTCTAAATTTAGCGGAAAAATTGACGCCACGTGACCTCAACACCAATTCAGTTTCCCCGCTTCATTTAGCGAGGAAAATGACGTCACATGACTTGGTGTCTCGTCAGCTATGAACAAATTTAGTTTCTCTGCTAGATTTAGCGTGAAAATGGACGTTACGTGACCTCAACATCAATTCGATTCCCCACTAAATTTAGCGGGGTAATTCAGTCTCTCCGCTAGATTTAGCGGACAAGTTCAGTTTCACCTAGCATTGATGTGAAGAAATTGTGAATATTAAAGCGCTATCTCCATCTGAAAGTGTAATGCCGGCGTCATTTATCAACTGAAAAGGAGGTGACAGAGCTGGGTCGACCTCTTTCCATAACTTTTTGGGTTTTTTGTTAAAATGTTAGAGAGGTCATACGTATAAAATTTGTTTTGGAATCAGTAATGGTGGTTTTGTATGTCCTAGCACACACATGATAAGCATCCCACGAGACTGAATAGTCGACATGCCATGGGTGAATGCGGGACAGTGGAATGAAACGTTCAACTAAGTGGGTTAGCTTATTAATGCGATAGCATTCTTTAGCTTCTTCACCTGGTTTTTGTGAAACGCTATCTGGCCTCGAATGCCCCGTGCGTATACACGGCGCCTCCACGTAGGGTCATTCTATGTCAAACGTCCCAGACGTTGCGCTCGACCCCTTCCGATTTCTAAAAAAAAAAATCATGGCCTTTTGCCGCAATGTTTGTAGCCATGCCCTAAAATATTTTTGGCGAAAAAATTTTTTTGATGACGTGAGCGCGGTTTTAACTTTTAAAAACAGCGTGAAACTAGGCATCACTCAATAATTGATGAAAAATCAGCTTTTTAGTGAAACACCTAACACTATTTTTTCTTAAATTTGCACGGCTTTCGACTTACAATGTGGTTGGGCTTGTGAAGTTTTGTTTAATTTAAATATTTTTAAAAAACTAAAAAGTTTTGAAAATTTTAACGTTTTTGCTATTTTATTAAAAAATATCTAATTGCTCCCGGGACCTAATAGAACTTTTTACCGGCTGCCCTGCAGGTATATAATCTATAAAAAAATGTTTAAAACCGCTCAATTAAATATCTCGCAGTAAACAAAAATCCTGAAGTTGCCAAAAAGTGCGTTTTGACGCATAAACAGCCGTTTATTTCACCCTGAGGTGGTCCAAGTAAAAATACAAAATATGGTGGGTTTGGAAGAACAATCGATAATCTTTTGATTCTGAAAGTTTAATCAGAGTAATTTTTGTTTAAAGCGAGAAAACAATTTTTGAAGTTGAGCTCTCGCACCACAACCCGGCGTCGCTTCTTAACGCCTCTTCGCCGCACAGCACGCCACCTGCGACGATAGCTGACACGATTAGGTCCAAAGAAAGAACGGAGTTTTCTGCCGCTTCCCCTTGTCCGTCTTTCCGGCTGCAAGGGAAGAAACGGCGGGTATCGTGTAATAATCGGAGGTGCCGCCAGCGCGTAGCAATAGCAGGCCCGTTGTGCCCTTTGTACCCGAGGGCGGCTCGAAACGCGATGCCTAAACGACGGGCGGCATCAAGAGACCAGGAGGACTTCTCCATGCCATGCCAAAGGTCCCACGGCCACCTCCGATTCCTAAAATAAAATTGATAGCTCTTCATCGTAACGTTTGTGCTGCATCTCTAACATATTTTTTGTCGAAAAACAAATTTCATGGGGTGATGGCGGTTTGAACTAGTAAAAGGGGGTAGAACTACGAGTCATTCAATAATTGATGAAAAGTAAGATTTTTTTACGGAACACTGGAATATTTTTGCCTAAAATCCCTACGGTATTTGGATTGCTATGTAATAAGGATCATGGTCATGGAATTTGGTATGCTCGAAGCAGTTTTAAAAAATAAGGAATATATGAGCATTTTAGCATATTTTTAGTTTCGTTACAAACTATGGCTTTGCTGGATGCGACTGTAAATACTCTTATTGACAGCCCTGTAGGTATACTGTAGACAAAAAAGGTTTCAGGCCGTACAACTAAATATCTTGCAGAAAAAAACAAAAAAAAACTAAATTTGTGCAAAATTGCGTTTTGCCGTTTAAAGAGCCGTCAATTCTGCCTTGAGGTGGCCCAAAGAAAAATACGTAACATGGTGACTTCTACAAAAGAGTTTATTTCCTTTTGTTCTTGAAAGTTTAATTAAAGTAATTTTGTTCTAAAGGGAAAAAAACATTTTGAAGTTGAGCTTTCGCGCCGCAACCTGGCGTCGTTCCTTGCGCCTCTTCTCTGCACAGCACGCCACCGTCGAGCCCGGCAAAGCGTGCGACGGTGTCACGGTGTGCGCACGCAGGTAGAAAGCAGGACCTCGAGTTGTCGGGTGCATCTTGGTGTGAAGAGGCTTTTTTCTACTCTTG
The DNA here is from genome assembly GCA_037355805.1 of Ixodes ricinus. NCBI lineage: Eukaryota > Metazoa > Arthropoda > Arachnida > Ixodida > Ixodidae > Ixodes > Ixodes ricinus. Next base: position 46,855 of record JAZHYW010048713.1, read on the forward strand.
CTGCTTTATGGCTTTTCCTCATTTTGACCGTTTTGCGCGGCTGTGTCCTCCTGTGTGGCTTCACTGTCTTGATATCAGCAGTAATCGACTGTAGCGTCACGCTTACAGTAACGACGTTGCGTGATCGCTAGTCACATCTCTGACAAGCGGAGTCAACGTGATCTAGGCGTCACTTACGACCGTCAGGAACGAGTAGCGTATTCACCGTAGTGACCTTCATAAGAGCCACGTAACGATTACCGAGTCTCATCGTGACGCCTGAGAGCGTTTCAGCAGCCGCTGACGAACGCACTGTCATTCTAGCTGACATTATGCGACTGGTCGACGTAGACGCGACGTCAGGCTGTTCGAAAGACTATTGAACCGCTCGTGACAGTCGCCAACGTGTATCACTGTGCACGTCTGTCGAACAGTCGACGGCGTATCAGCGATCAACGTGCTATCTGAATCGTGCATCTGTGAATGTCATTCACCTAGCTGAGTGCTAATGCAGTGATCGTTTGTTGAAATTTCGTGAACTGAGTGACGCAGACGACTGTAAACATCTGAGGTATCGCATACTGCACTGGATGCACATGAGCCCATTCGTGAAGTTCATCGTTGAAGCGTGCAGTTCGCTGACATGTCACCAGCTCTTACGCTGATAGCGCAACGACTGCCGTTCTCGAGCGCGTCTGAAACGAGCGCATCAAGCTGTCGCCAGGAGATTATTTTGCAGTGAAGCTGTCCGCAGACAAACCTGATGCAGATAGCTTCCTGAGATGGCACGCTTGCTCTGCTAAGCATGCACGACCACACAGATCGAACCCGGCAAAGCGTGCGACGGTGTCACGGTGTGCGCACGTCAGGTAGACGTAGGACTCGAGTTGTCGGGTGCATCTTGGTGTGAAGCAGGCTTTTTTCTACTCTTGTTGCTATTATGGCTTTTCCTATTTTGAGCCGTTTTGCGAACGGCTGTGTCCTCCTGTGGGCTTCCACTGTCTTGATATCAGCAAATGCATAGCGCTGCCAGGTAAGAGCAGCCACTAGTAAGCTAGCTATTTCTTACGTACACATCGCAATCACTCTCTCTTCTCGACGTCAGGACAGATGTAGACAGCAACACAAAAGCCCCGTGAACGGGCAATCTCATACGACGAGGCGATGTGGTGTTAACGAACGCGCGCAGTTGGAGGCTCACGCCTCGTTTGTGTTTAAATCGGCTTTGAAACGGCAAATTCTTGCGTCGCTGAATAGTTCCGCTTTTCACCGCAGTATGCGTGACAGCTAGATTTCGCGGCGATATTATCGCGTTTCCCTTTTAGGAGAAGTCCAAGTCAACTGATGCCGCCCGTATTAGGCATCACGTTTCGAGCCGCCCTCGGGTACAAAGGGCACAACGGGCCTGTTATTGCTACGCGCTGGCAACACCTCCGATTATTACACGATACCCGCCGTTTCTTCCCTTGCAGCCGGAAAGACGGACAAGGGGAAGCGGCAGAAAACTCCGTTCTTTCTTTGGACCTAATCGTGTCAGCTATCGTCGCAGGTGGCGTGCTGTGCGGCGAAGAGGCGTTAAGAAGCGACGCCGGGTTGTGGTGCGAGAGCTCAACTTCAAAAATTGTTTTCTCGCTTTAAACAAAAATTACTCTGATTAAACTTTCAGAATCGAAAGATTATTGATTGTTCTTCCAAACCCACCATATTTTGTATTTTTACTTGGACCACCTCAGGGTGGAATAAACAGCTGTTTATGCGTCAAAACGCACTTTTTGGCAACTTCAGGATTTTATTTTACTGCGAGATATTTAATTGAGCGGTTTTAAACATTTTTTATAGTTTATATACCTGCAGGGCAGCCGGTAAAAAGTTCTATTAGGTCCCGGGAGCAATTAGATATTTTTTAATAAAATAACAAAAATGTTAAAATTTTCAAGTTTTTTAGTTTTTAAAATAATATTTAAATTAAACAAATCTTTACAAGCCCAACCACATTGTAAGTCGAAAGCCGTGCAAATTTAAGAAAAAATATTGTTGGGTGTTTCACCAAAAAGCTGATTTTTCATCAATTATTGAGTGATGCCTAGTTTCACGCTGTTTTTAAAAGTTAAAACCGCGCTCACGTGATCAAAAAATTTTTTTCGCCAAAAATATTTCAGGGCATGGCTACGGACATTGCGGCAAAAGGCCATGAATTTTTTTTTAGAAATCGGAAGGGGTCGAGCGCAACGTCTGGGACGTTTGACATGGAATGACCCCGTACACAGAACGTCTGCATACGCACGACGACCTAGGAGGTCGTCCTCGAGGTCGTTCGAAAGACTTTCCTAAACGTTGACGTCGTCCTCTAGAACGTTGTCCTAGAGGACGTTGTCATCATGAAGGTCATCATTGAGACCTCCCTAAAGGTCGCCAGATCGTTCTAGACGTCGTTTAGACGTCATCCTCTAGGACGTCGTCTCGACGTCGTCCTTGAAATCGTCTTCAAGGTCGTCCTAGAGGTCGTTCTAGACGTCGTCTTTGGACGTCGTCCTGTAAGACGTCGTTCTCTACGTCGTCGTAGAAAGCACATAAACCCGCGCCGCGCATGCATTCAGCGGCTGTAAGAACATATTCACATTTGCGCCCAAGCTACGAAGCAATTATCGGTTTGAGTTGAGCGAGTTTTGCCATTCATTGGGAGGTGTAGGAGGAAAATGAGGGAATGCCATTAGCCGAAAGCCTCCTGGGCGTGCTCTAGGGCGTCTTCACTAATTTGAATGCGGCCAACCAGAAGCCGGAAATAATACCCTGGCGGTGGTCGCGAGAAACAAAATTAATAAGCGCGTCGGAGTAACTCTCGGTGACGGAAAATATGATGCCCGTGATGTTTCAATCACGGTCATCCAAGCTCACGGTGGAAGAGTGCGACTAGCGGAACAACCGACATAATTCGCACGCCAGGCGCCGAGGGCCGGGAACCTGCCGTCCGAGTGGTCGCACACTGTCCGAGCAAAACAGCTAGAGTTCGAGCGGCACATTCGTTTCTTACATCTGTTTGCATGATAATATACTCGAAACATCACGTGCACCCTATTTCCAACCATGAAGAGTTACTAGATTTAACCCTTATGCTATTATTAAAACTGTTTCTCGCTATGACCGCTAAGGGATTCTTTTAGGCTTCTGGTTGGCCAAGACCGCATGCCAAGTCCTCTGTCTGCGTCTGGTGCACGCCCTAGCTCTACCGGGTCCTCCCATTGACCAAACTCTCTCCATACACGGCTCTGCCGAGGCTGTGCAAGTCCAGCATTTCCAACTACGCAAAATCTGTCGGCGCCAATGCCCTTGGATTTTCGCGGAGTAAGATGTATTCCGTAGTAAAGCATTTGGCGTATGTGTTCTTCGCGTAAACGGCAGAGTGTGGATGATTTTGTCGTCTTCGGGTAGACGCCGCCAGTCTCGCCGTCAAATCAAAGTTTGGCGATGGTAAAAAGGCTTTTGACACGGTTAATAATGCTTAGACAACAATGTTTATAGGCCCTGCATCTTTAAACTGATCACAAAATTGCATGACTGGCCTATTTACTGGGCACTTCATCGAATAACCTACCGATTAATCAATGATTGCTTTAATCGCGATTAATTTTTTTAACTGGCTAATGGTTAAATTTCGAATAAGAAAAAAAAGTTAAAATTCAACGCTTTCATTACGCAGACGTGGACATGTACACCTGCATGAAGGTAAAATTTAGGAGAAATTTGTAACTCCAAACAAGTCGAGAGGGTTATACGTCTCTACAGCCACTTCAACGTGGTGCGCCTGTGCGTTAGGCGCAGCAGAGACAGCTGTGAACATTCAAAGGCAGTTCGCTATCGCCGGAGGATACCAACGAACCACTTCGCGTTTGCGGCTGAAGTAATAATTTGCAATGTGGGTGTCTTGACTGTTCTCAACTACACTTCAATGTTGATTTAAAATCCGAAATTGAACATTGCACCGTTTATCACAGCAAAAACAAAACATGTAATTTTGACTTTAAAAAATATATTACGCATGGAATTGGACGAAACCGATTAATCGATTCATTATTCGATTAAAGGGTGGCATTTATTCGAGTAAAATTTTGTAATCGATGCCCAGCCCTACTATTTACTGCAACGTAATTCCTGAGGGTGACATGACGGGTTTCCCTGGCCGACTCGAGATAAAATAGTCATTTGTTATTTTGTTTTTCTTTAATAACGTTGTGGTGTCAGAAAGTGACGTATTATTTTGAGAAGTATTGCGATGAACTCAAAGATAGCAACACGCTGCAGATTCTTGCAACAAAATAATTATTACACTGCCGCTTTGGTGTGCCCCTAAACAAATGAGCAATATTGACGGCGCGAGATTTATTTTAAATGTGATTTATTTCAAATTGCTCCATAATTTTGGAGCAATTTGACGTCGCGGAATGGTCAGACACTTTTTTCACCTGACCGAGATGGTCATACACTCTCTCCACCTCAACGTGATAGCCAAGCCGATCCACCTCTCCTCCACGCGCCCGAAATGCCGAGAAAGAAAACAAGTGGAAAGGAGGTGACTACCGACTAAATCGCGTCTCGCGCCGTGAATACTGCTCTAAAACAAAAACATTTTCGCGTAAAATCAGTTTTCTTGGCACGCGTGTCCCTCCCAGACCGTTTACAAAAAACATAATTTTTCTTCTCAGAGGCCCTTTCAATACATACGTTAAGTTTTACTAAGTTTAGGGATCTAATAACTACAAAAAGATTTTTTTTTACAATTTTTATCTTATTTTTATTAATTCGCACAGCAACACCCCAATATGACAAACGTAACCGGTTGGCATGAAGGGTACATCTTGGTGCCTGTCGTCCATAATTTTTCAGCGAGACGGGAAGCGTCAAAGAAGAAAACGTGAAGGAAACTGCCGAATTATAGGTATTTGATACTCAAAAAAAAACGACGGGCGTTTTGCCCGGTTCAATTTTATGTAGCTCGCAGCACGGACACAATCAAGTATGCAATTACGAACGAAACACGTTTCTACACATTTTTTTTTTAGGTTTTATAAGAAACAAACACTATGCGGTTGTAAGGGACTTGCCTGTCGTGTCTCAGGAGAAATTCCGCCGGGAACCAAAGAACCTGTTTCCTGGCTAATCCCAAGTTGGCCTGAGATATACATGGTGCTTCCAACTCGAATGGCACTTCTATATGCAACAAAACAAAAACAGATTAAAACAAAATTTTCAGCGTATTTAAGCTATTGCTTAACGTGTGTCACAAGTCCTTGTGGATGTTCTCACGAACAGCTGTCACTGTAAAATCGCGTTGTTTTGAATTTAATAATGGACGAAGAGAGTATTGGTGCAAGTAAAGATTGAAAGAAGAATGAAAATGTAGGATCGAAGATAACACAACCACATCTTTCAACTAGCAACGTTGGAAGATGTGGTTGTGTTGTCTTCGTCCTAGACGTTAATTCTTTCTTCAATCTATAATTTTACTCTGAATGAAATCATAGATATCGTAATGCTTTAGCTTCCTACTAAACACTATTTTCAAAAAGTGGTGTTACAGCCAAGGTTCCAAATTTACACTGCAAAACCAGTACTTGTTTTGGGGCTTTCGTTTCGTGCGGGCGAGTATTGCGCCTGCCAACATGCGCACTGCTAAACTCGAGAACTGTTCTCAATTTTCTCAAATCTTCAAAAAAAAAAATGAAAGACGTTTACAAATTTTTGTAATGCGAAATTAAAGCGCAGCTTTTGAGGAGGAGGAAGGGAAGGTACGGAGGGAAGATGTGCCCCCCTAAGCAGCATCGATTTGGTTAATCATTGACCAATGCTTTGCAATGGTCATTGGGCCAGTGGCAAGACAACGGCCAGCCATTGGCCGATGAATGGCCTTCCTCTGGCCATTGGCCAATGGCCATTAGCCATCAGCCATCGGCCTAGCTACGATGCATGGCCACTGCTTGGCCATTGGCTAAAAGACCATCGCCAGCCAATGGCCAATGCTTGGCCAAAATCCGTGCAGCTTGGGCTCCTCCTCCTCCGTACCCTTTCCTTCTCCCCTCATCCTCCTCCTCGTTCCCTCCTCCTCTCCCCTCCATCTCCTTTCCCTCCCCCTCTTCCCTCCCTCCTTCCCACCTCCTCTCCTCCTCCTTCTTCTTTCCTCCTCCTCCTGCCTACCCTCCACTCCTCCTCCGTACCCTCCCACCCAACTCCTTCGTACCCTCCCCTCCTCCTCCTTCATACCCTCCCCTCCTCCCACAGTTTCTCCGCTAGATTAAGCGAGAAAATTGACGTCACGTGACCTCAGAGAGCAATTCAATTCCCTGCTAAATTTAGTTGGGAATTGAATTGGTGTGGAGGTCACGTGACGTCAATTTTCGCGCGTAACTTAGCGCGGCTGCGCCGATGGCGACGCCGACTCCGTGAAGCACGTAAACGGGAGCCTAAAAGCTGCCCTCTAAAAAATTGGTTCAGCCATCCGGACACAGGGTATGGCATTATACATAAACACGCAATACTCCGCGTAAGATCTCACGAGTTGTTCTTATGTCTGAGGCGCTTATTAGCCACAATCACCTGGCGAGCTTTCTCACTCGATCAAGTAATTTGCCGTTCAAGTGCCATCTACCAGAGTGAAGCAGGGACATTAACATATGTTTTCGATCGTACGCAACCGTGACACCTCTTCTCTAGGCTCTTTTTCAACTCAGTTTTGCTGGTTTCAAAAGCTACATACGTATGGTTGGAACTTATTCCCACCTGGTTTCAAAGCTACATACGTATGCCCGTCTTCCTGCTAAACACGTAGTTAGCCGATTACGGTAAGCAGTAGAAGAATGCCAGTAAATAAGAAGAGCTTAGAATACGATTTGATATCAAAAGATGGAATACGCGCAGGAATAATGAACAATTGAACCGACATGCTCAATATTGCTTTATGCAAGTAATTGAACGAGAAGCGTTCTTTGCCTCGGTTTTCAGCATTTTGTGAAGCCTGATAAAGCGTGATAAGCGTGGCCGCGAAGCTGATGACGATTGGTTGACGAGGAAGGTCAAGTGACCAGAGGGATAGGCGAGGAGGAGTGAGGAAGGCGAGGAGGAGCTGATCCACCCGTGCGCACTGAGTGGGAGCAGCTCGAGAGTATGGAAATCTCTGGAAGATCACACGGGTTATCAGCCATGCATATGTGAAAATCAGGATATCGCTAAACGTTTATCATAGTAGAGCGTTTCAGATATGCAATACATTTGCCTAGCAATTTGCCACATATACTTTTAAGTTTAATTATGTGCCGAGCTTTGTTTAATATCCTTTTCCTTCTATCACCCGCCGTGATTGGCTGACTTATTGTCTCGTAGAACAATAAGCCTCAAATATTTTTTATGATTTTATCGTATTTTTACCACGTTAAGAAAACTGCAGAAATGGAGCCTTCGAACACTAAAATGAGTGACCAATCCTTACCTGATCGGGTAGGACATTTTGCCGGATGATTTCAAGGAGATCACCTCACGAGTCATCTTCTACAGTTTATTCTATACACCGACGCTTACTTGCCTCGAGAATAAAAAAAGTAAAATAAAATAATGACGCAAGTGATAGCAAAGCTTTGGGAAACGATAAAGTGTTAGATGATTTTGGCCGAAGATATATCTCTTGAGAAAGTTAGTACGAACTAGATAAAAAAATTATCAGTATCCTCAGATGACAGGATGCGGGTCAAAGAGAGAAAGAAATGTTGTAAAAGTAGAACTGACGAGGTTCAAATTAACTGCAATCTAAATGGAAACGTCGACGCTACGATTCTATTGTAAGCCACAACGGCAGGAAAAGCGAACACGCACGCGCTGAACGGTGTTGATCTCGTCTATGGCCGGCAGGTGCAGTCTTTCCGACACACAAAGGCGGTGCCCTACATGTATGAGCTGTATTGGTCGCTTAGTACGAACTCATGTGCCAAGATTTGAGAGTGATTTCAATTGCTTGATTGCGGCCACGTGGTTTTTGTTCCCCGTATGCAATGCATGGTGCGAAGAGGAGACGAAAAAGCCGATCGCCTGCAAGCGTCTCGGTCATACTTTTTGTTATCCCGTTTCCTGCTTCGCCTTCGCCAAGCAGCAGCAATTCTGTAAAGCGTCTAAAAAATAAAAATAAAAACAGGCTTGCTTCGTTTTATAGGCGCACATATGTAGAATAATAGGAAGAACTGAAAAACTGGAGCAAATGATGTTTCATTACTACAACCTAGTTTTACGATTTTTGTGCGCCAGATTTTGAGACGAAAGCAATCATCGTATTCATGGGTCAAGATATATTTAAAACTTCTAACGGAAAAGTTCACATCTTACAGCATCTTGATTGTGAGATGATGAGAAGTGTCTGATTGAATTATTGCGCCTTTTCACATGATAAAAACATGGGTCGATGAGTATGCACAGCGAGGAAGAAATCTATACCTTTGCACGTGATATGTACTTTTAAGAAAATGACATATGTTCCGCTTGGATTGATCAATTTATTTATCAAAACTATGTGAAGACGTCCAATTTGTTGAACGAATGTTCCGCACCATAAAGAGAAGATTCTCTAAAGTTTAGACTTACATGCGCTCTAGTCACATCCTTAAAATCTGTTTTTCAATATAAATGACGATACTTGGGTTTTTCTCAAATAGGAGATTGTTAATTAATTCGCCGCCGTTTCTGTGTTATACATTCTAACAAATCTGGTACGTCTACTTTCCCACAAAGCACAATTGGAAGAAACAATCGGCTAAATCTATGGAGAGAACTCGGCGAAAGGCGGGGCTGAAGACATATTTAGATCCAATAAAAAGCATGCCTGCGCCATGACACTAATCATGAAGTTTCACGTGTTCACGTCACTACCATTTCACAGCGCAGGCGATGTTTTTTCTAAGTAGAAATGTATTTCCAGCCTCGTCTTTTCCTACGTAGACTCAAACGATTGGTTATCCCATGTACGTGCTTCGTTGAACGTGTAGGCGTAGTGAAGTTTTTTGTTTCTTTTTAGTGCACAGACTATTGAAAGCTCTGTTTGAACAACAACAAAAGGTTGACATGCGTTATTAAAAACCTCAGAATCTCCAGCAAAATAGCACAAGCTTCATCTTTCCTATCAGTTGTTCAAACCTATTTTGTATGTAAACAGACAGCGACTATGGGAAGCGTGCGACAAGACAGTGGCGTCGCGGTGCGGCTCCCGGCTGAGTCGTTTGGCGGAAACATCAGTTGAATGGCCGCGACCTTTTAGGTGCCGCACGCTCCCTATTATCACTTCGCAGCCAATCAGATTGCGGCGTTATTGTCGCGCGCTTCTCATTATCACTCCGCAGCCAATCAAATTGCGGCGTTACTAATAATGAAGTCGGAAGAAGGAATCAGGCAGAGCATGAACACAATATGCCCTGCCGTCCTCACTGACAAAGAACTGCAGTGATTATTATGTTCATGCGCTGCCTAATTCTTTCTTCGGCCTTTATAATGAGTAACGCCGCACTCGCAGTTGGCTGCGAAGTGATAATGAGAAGCGCGCGACACGACAGTGGCGCCGCGGTGCTGCTCCCAACAGAGTCGTTTGGCGGGAACATCAGTTGGATCGGCGCGCCCCCTTTAGGTGTCGCACGCTTCCTATACATTGGTGCCTGCTTGTTAGCTGCGCTACAAACGCAGTTATAGGTGGAGTATTTTTGACCTTGAATTTCAACGAAAATCTCATTCCTTGTAGTATCATTGTATTTGTGTACCTTTGACAAACCACCATCATAAAGAAAATTAAACATGGGCGCCTTTGCTCAGGTTGCGTTGTTCCCGCAACACTGCGGCATAATGTACGTTTTTTGACAGGTCGACAGTTGAAGCGGTATCATTTCCAATAAACTTTAGCATTCGGGTTATACAATTAGAATCACAGAGAAAATGTGCTCTGCAAGACAACTAAAAATGAACCTTTGAAACACGCTCAAGCAAAGCATTTGCTTTCTAGCACGGAAATACGTGCCCCGCCGTCTTTTCAATGTAGCGGTCTTCTTGTCGTGACATTGCAGTGACGTCAGTTAGAGCCCCCAAGCTTGTTTTTCTAGGTTCTCTCTGCAGAGCTTTATGTGGCGATACCACGGGACGCCGGTGGGCAGCCAATACATCATTTGGGCTCAGGAACTGTCTATCGGAGGATTCATAAAAGATTGACAGTGACCTTAACCTTCAAAGTCTTCTGATGCATGAAATGCTTTATAGGCAATAAGTGAGGGAGTTGATTGGACAATTGGTATGTCATGTGACGTACTCCCGCTAAATATAGCGGGGAAACTGAATGGTCGTATAGGTCACGTGACGTCAGGTCCCGGGACATGGAGTTCCCCTGCTAAATTTAGCGGGGAACTGGATTTGTGTGTGGATCGCAAGACGTGAATTTTCCCGCTAAATTTAGCCGGTAACTAAATTGGTGTATGGGTCACCTGACGTCAATTTTTCCGCTAAATTTAGCGTGGAAACTTATCTGATGTTATGGTCACAAGACGTGAATTTCCCCTCTAAATTTAGCGGGGGAAAGTGAGTCGACGCTATAGGTCGCATACCGTCAATTTCCCCAAGGTGCATAGGTCACGTGACGCTAAATTTTACGCTAAATTTAGCGGAAAATGCTCGGACGGATGAATGAACGTACGGACAAAATTTTGGGATGGGGGTAGTGTTAAAAAAAACATTTCATGCTTTAAAAGACTAACCAAAAACCTAATGGAACGCAGGGAATGGCAAGTTCGGATCATCTTTATTATCGTTCCCCAGCCAATGATATTGCAGCATGTATGCCGATAAGAAGGCCGAAGGTCAAACCACAAAGAAAGAAGAAGAAAAATATTGTCCAAACCCCTAGCAAGTTAAATCCTCTATAATTTTTAAGTTAAAGACACAGACATCATAAGAAACACGGGGCGTGGTTAAATTGGGGAGTTTTAGGGAACAGCTTTTTTTCATGTCCGATACGGCCCGATGGGCACACCGGTACGCACTGCGCATGGGTGAGTCTTCTGCGGTGGCGCATGCGCCGTTCGTACCTGAGGCCCATCCGATCGTACCGTATCGGATGAGCAAAAACAGTTTAAAGTCTTTATTATCTGCTCGCTTCTTTTCTCGTGATTTGTTCTCTGGCGTTCTTATCGGCTAATCTAATTTGCTTCGGAGCCATAATGAGATGCGTGGGACTCGGTACACTATAAGGTTCTTACGCTTTGACTTGTTGCATTCCTTCAGCATTAATATAAGAATTAACACACTATTTAATATAACATTTGTCACTGGTAGTTGCCTCTTTTATGAATTGGTTCTTTAGAATGTTATTTTCGAGAGCTGCGTTTGAAGAAATCAAGTATCCGGTAAGTATAAGAATGCTGGTTTATTTCCATTGAACTCTGGTTGGCAGCACGTGCTCAGACTTGTTAAGCAGACAGCGCAATATGTGCAAACTATTCACGGCACGCGTGGATTCACATCTTCTTCTCCTTGGAAGAATAGAAAAGCCGTCCATGTTGAGAAGGGACATTCAGTCGCTGCAATCCACTGCGATGGCGTCAATACACCACGGGCGTCCTGGTGTAAGACAAAGAAACGTTGGAGGGATATCTACCTTTCTCATCATCGGAAACAAGCCATCGCATTACTTGTTACCAAAACACGGAAAACATAAGTTCACTAATCACAAAGGTCGCCAGATAAGATTTTCACACAAAATATAACGATATGCCATAATTTGCTTCCAATGTTGCTAAACCTCAAGTGCCAGACAAAAGCAAAGGTCTAATTATTAATCGTAGCAAGCTTTCTACTCACATAGATCAAATTAGTTTAGACAAAAAAAGCGTTAACCGTTCCCCACATTAGATACAACTCTGTCTATTTTCTACACGTCTAGTTGTTTCGTTTTCTAGTTTCTTTCGAAGTTTAATAACTCATTCATTCCCTTAAGAACACCAACTTGTGAACATTCTTTCTTTGTTTGAAAATTGGAGTGTTCTATGAATCTTTATTTACCGAAATGACAATTCTCCTTGATATATGCCCTTTATCTGTCTGCAAAACCGAAGTAATTTAGACACTTTGGTATGATCGTTAACTGGGTTATCAAACATGCAACATGCAAATGTAAGAATATTATACAGTTCCACGTTAAACGTTAAAGTTAATATTATTTCTCAAACAGAAGTGTATACGAATTAATCTGGCCGACAAAGGCACAAATAAGGTGCCTATTTGGCGTTCTCCTCATTTTTAGGGTAATCGAAACACGTGTTCCATTACTGCAAATAAACAACCTATAAGCAGAAACGAGTCAGACTTCTCAAAAATGCCTCTTTTTATGCCTTTCTAAAACGCGCTTGATGGGCCAATTTGATAACTTCGTTTGGTAGGCTTAGACACTGAGGGGAGACAGAGGTATCATGCTCAGCCAATGGCCAGGCAGTTTAATTGACACCCCATATCACTCTACTAACGCGTGCTCCTCATTGGCCGTTATTCATGGCATTCCTCAACGTCCCACTTTTCTGGCCTTTCATCACTGACCATCCTCACTGGCCATCCCCAATGGCCTTTATCACTCACAGTTTTCAGAAGGCATGAAAGACCCCGCTACCTAATCTTCTCACTGGCAATCTTCAGTGAGTCTCGTTACTGACAGAAGGTGTAAAGTTGGGCGAGTTGGTTGATGGTCATGACTCATATTGAATGGGTTAAAACTGCGCAAAAGACGAAGGACCAGTAAAAGCAAACACACAGGGCGCCCTTTCTGTGTGTTTCTTTTACTGGTCCTTCGACGTTTTGCGCTGTTTTAACCCACTCGGTACTGACGCGCATCGCATACTCTCCTCAGCGACCCACTTACCATCCTCACCGGCTACCTTCAATAACTCTCATTACTGCTCATTCTCAACGATCATCACTTACCTTTCTCACAAAAGATCCTCACAGGTCAATTCAGCTGGCCATCTGTAATGGTCATCCTCAAAGCCCTCGCCACTGATCGCCCTCAACGGCCATACTCAATGTTCCCCTCACTGGCCTAGGTTTCTCACAAACCATCCCCACTGGCAATCTCCGCTGGTCATCCTGGGTGCTTATCCTCAAAGATCCAATTTACTGAACCTCGTCACTTGTCCTACTCACTAATTATCATGAGTTCCTCATCACCCACCCTCTTCAACGACAGTCCTCAGTGGTTCTCATCACTGGCCCTCAATACTGGCATAACTGATTAAAAGACAATCGCTAACTAGAACTCTTAGCGAATGACAAGGCTGGAAGTTCGCAAACCCTGCTGACAAAAGTAATGAGATTAGAAGCGATTGCCAGAATTTACCTTTGAAAGACTCGCCACCTGGATCGCCACCCGTGCAGGGGGTTCTTCGGGGAAAACTACAAAAAAATGCAAAATAAATACACCAGCTTGATTATGCTGACTAAATCAGGGTGCACCGAATGTGCTGGCAATGGTTTGGGCAGATGCTGTGCGTGCGTGCGTAAGTGCGTAAGTGCGTGCGTGCGTGCGTGTCTGTGTGTGCGTGTACGTGTCCATGTGCGCGTGCGTGTGTGTGTGTGTGTGTGTGTGTGTGTGACTCCACAGAGTCATGCAACTTCACGATCGTTCCTGGCGGTTCTTCATGGCGGTTCTTTATAACGGTTTTCTCATTTCATTCGGCTGAAGCGTTCTCTGTTAAATATACAATTGGCTATAGCATTGAACGTTTTCGGATGAATCATAATTGTATTGAAATATTAAATCCTGAGCAAGGATGACAAAGTTGGTATTATCACACGTTGATATCCCAATTAATTCCGAGATCAAACCCAATGCGCACGGACCTTTTTTGTTTTTTGCAGCTAAAGTTGTTTTACTGTTGTTTTGTCTGAGTGCCGAAGCAGGACAATACATCGGTGAAGTGCGAAGATGCCGTGAATGGTTGTACAAACAGCATATCCGTTCGCCTAATCTGTGAAGCACACGAGGCGCGCGATACTTTATTTGTCTGCTTAGTGAAGTTATAGTCAAATAATAGAAACAGTTCCCGCCGAAAGGACCACTGTTGCAAAATTTTAAAGGCTTGATGCGATGCTGTCCATTGGAGGCCAGATGCTGTCAAACTAAAAAAAACGTTATCAGTTTAGTTTAATTTATCTTTTATTTTAATTATTTTGTCAGGTTTCTAAATCACGTTGTAAAACCAACTATCCTCGACACATCGTGGGTATTTTAAACCTACGTCTAATACACAACGAAATATTTTTCATCATCATATGACTAACCAGCTAGAACCACACATATTGACAGGGGCGTTCTATTTTTAATTGAATGCGACTTGCACTCGACGACTCTTGAAATCTACGACATGATCTATAGTGCGTCGTAGTATATAAACACTACACCGATCTTTCACATGTATTTGAATGTCTTGTTTCCTCGTGCTTTTTTTTTCATCACATTGTATTTTTTTAGACTTACACTCCGAGTAAACCTTGTTCATTTCGCCCATCTCCTTTAAGTCTGCAAGGTACACCGTGCACTTCACCACTGAAAGAAAACCACGCAAATTTTTTAATGACACATCGCTTCCACGAAACCAGCGAGATACAAATTATATTTTCTTCATGCGCAGGCATAAACATGCAGAATACAAAACTATGAGAACACTTATTATTTATTTTGGTAGATCAATGGTGGAAGAAAGTGGAAGGGGGGGGGGAGCTATATTGTCACGAATGACAATTGATGAGGAGATGAACACTGAAACAAACTAAACGTTTAATAGATCGAACTTGTGCCCGAAACAAAAGAAAAAAAGGCTAGGCGTCGATGGCGGCGTAGATGGCGGTGGAACAACAGGATCGAACGCTGGGGCGAGAGTGACTGAGCCTCGCCACACGGAGCACCATTTGTACCCGCGTGGGTTTCTGGAATATTCCGCCTAGAAAGTTTGGCGCGCAGAACATTCGTAACTCGATCAGACCAGAAGGTTCTCGAATGTAAGAGAACGCCAAGTTGAAAGAATAAATAAGAGAACATTTTCACTGTAATCGAACCTGGATCCTGCGCGCGACAGCCAAGCACGGTAACCATTCGGTCATAAACGCGTTCGCTCGGCGACGCGTAAAAATATTGAAATACCACGTTCCTACCCCACCGCTAGCTCGAGTATCAGGTTTTGAAGTCCTCAATAAAGAAAATAATGCTCTTACCAGTTTCGTAGTCAATGTATCACTGTCCGATGTACCGGGCTTTTGAGAAAAAGAGAACCGTTTTTTTCGGCCCGAGTAAATATAATACGCATCGCAGAAAGCTTTAACTCCGTGATAATGTGAGGTTAGCGGCGATGATAGAAGGCAAAAGTTTGAGCGCAAGACGTTAATTGAATCAAAATATTAAAGAAAGAGACTAGTTATTTCTTGGAGCCGAGGTCGCCTACCTGTGTTTTGAGATTAGTGTTTGCTCTTTGTCCCCCTTGTTTGTTTGTTTTTTCTACAGGGGTTATTATCGTTATTATTTTTAATCTCGCTTGCACTTTTGCATTGATTGCATTAAAATTATTGTCTAATATCGTCAAAAAAAGAAATGGCATTGTAGGCGCATGTGCTATTTATATTAGTGAAAAAAACTTGATACCAAGAAAGAAAATAATTAATGGGAGATTTGTGCATGTCCTTTGTCCCTCTTGTTCCCTCCTCCAGGGATTATTATCGTTCAAGAAAATATTGACGAAAATAATCCCTGGAGAAGGGAAACAAGAGGGACAAAGGACAAACACACATCTCCAAGCACAGCCAGGTGACTGGTGAGCGACCGCAATAAATACGCCTGGTCGCGGTATCGAACCCGGGACCTCTCCGTTACAGGTGGAGCGCTCTACCAACTGAGCTCAACTAGGGGTTAAACGTCAGCAGAGAAAACGGGTTTTATCAGCTGCCACCAGTCAAACACCAACAAGGGTGAAGCTTGCAATTTAAGGTTAGAATTATAAATCCATTAAATGCATAAGGTGCAAGCGAGCTGGACAAGAATGACGAAAATAATCCTCTGGAGAAGGAGTAACAAGAGGGACAAAGGACAAACACAAATCTCCAAACACAGCTACGTGACTGGTGAGCGACGAAAAATCCACCTGGTCCGGGTTTTTTCGGGTCCTGAAGATTTGTGTTTGTCCCTTTGTCCCTCTTGTTACCTCTTCTCCAGGGATTATTTTCGTCATTCTTGTCCAGCTCGCTTGCACCTTTGCATTTAATTGCACTATAATAATAATAAAAAAATATTGTTGTCTGCATTGCGAACAGATTTTTTTTTTTACATTCACTTGCATTTTACATTGGCATTTTACATTTTGACAATATTAGTCTTAGGTGCACGTCGGTACATATCAAAATTTCGGCTTTTATTTTAATTAGGCAGCGTCAAGTTTTTAAATTTTTTAGTTTTACAGCATCCGCAAGCGTCACATTCTCACGGAGTGTCGGCATTCTGCGATGCGTGATTTATTAACGCGGGCCGAAAAACACGGTTCTTTTTTCTCACAGACACCAGGTATTTTCTGGCCTTCCGATCCCCCAGCTCTATATATAGCGCGTCTTCACTAATCATACTCGCCCTAAAGTCGGTCAAAAAAAATCGTTGCCTACACATAGCGATCTCAAATTTCAAGCAAGGTAGCGGGGCTTAAAGCGATAGACCGGGGTTCCGGTCCGCAGACAAAAGTGAACCTCCCCCCCCTCCCCGTCCGCCGCAATAGTTTGCCAATGTAAATACTCATCCCGTGACCCAACCAAATACGTGACGTCATAGGCAAGATGGCAGCACCTAGGCAGTCCTGGACCGGAGCTTGTCTCGTACGTTGTTAGTTGTCATGGGTTCGAGCGAGTTGATTTCAGATGCGGGAGCCGTGATCTGAAGCCGATCGAAAGCGACTTCTTGTCTCTCACGTAGGTATAACGTGAAAACACGAGGGAATGGTACGCATTTCGCTGGCCATTGGCGGGATATTGACACGAAAAAGACAGAATCGGTCCTGCGTTGCTCGGGCCTGGGATTGATTCGGAAATCGCTAGGATAAGTTTTACCGATACGTTTTTGTGCTGTCGTTGATCATCGTAACCTCCAGAGATCTGCAGTGAAGCCTGTGCGATGTATTTGGATACATCGTTTATCTACAGAATTAGCGTAAGTCGTGATTGCCAGTGTGCACCGTGGTGCCGCTTCGTCCAAACGACCGGAAGTTTACTTTAGTTGTGCGACTCACCGAAGAGCTGCTTTGAAGCTGGTAGTTCCCAAAGCGTGCTAGATAATTTTGTGCTGCTTTCGAAATTGTTCTGGCGTGGACGTGCACTTTCGCCAAACACAGGCGTGGCAGTTCAATGCATTAAAAGTGGTCTCACTACCGTTTCCGTTCGGGTCGTCTACGGCAGTCGTCGAAGCACCGAAGGAGAGGACTTATTTGGACAGCTTCCCACTCAAGCAATGCAGCTCCTTTAGTGGTCAGGATAAACACTCTTCATTAGGTTTTGATGTAATGCGGGTTTTCTGTGGCAAACCAACGACGGACATCGGGCAAAGTTGAATTATATTGTAACGGATCCTTGGTTGGGTTTCCTCTTTTCTCATTCATCGCTATGCTGGGAAGTTCTAGGTCATACTCGGCTGTCATCGTGTGTTCTGGTGCAAGTGCTGGGTACTTTACGCTATGCCCTTTCGTCATGCACCCCAAAAAGCCGTGAACCAAGTCTGATCTCGAGCCCGACACAAAAAAAAAACACGACGAGCGAGTCCCAGAAGAAGAGCGAGCCCCGAAAGTAGACCCCGAAGAACCTAAACCCCGAGCCAGTCGCTGCAGTCAGGGAGGACCACCAGAATTCTGTCTCGTGCCAGAAAAATCGAAGCGGACTAAGCCAACAATTACCAACCTCTCGCAGCAGACCTGGGCAGCTCTCACCGCTGTTTACATGCCCGTCGCACCTCGCACTCTGGCGGCCTTCCACAGTGAGGTATACAAAGACATCGAGGACAGGATCGACCAATACCATCATGTCGCTTGCCACAACCAATGGACAGACGACCAGCACCTCCAAAACGTGTACTTCTTGCTAGAAGGAACTGCCAGGCGCTGGTTTGAGGACCACAAATCCTCCTTGGCGTCGTGGGAGGTTTTGCAATACCGAGCTGAAGCGCCCCCTCGTCAACCAAAATCATCGAGAGAGAGCCGAACACCTGCTTCGGTCCAGGACGCAGAGCCCCAACCAAACCATCATCACCTTCGTGGAGATTATATTGCGCCTCAGCGGCCGTGCTGATTCTCAGGCTACAGATAAGAAGAAGCCGAGAATCCTCACGTGGGCCAGGAGGGACAGCGTCGTTCCACAGCCTTGTCGGAAACTTTCAGACAACTTTCGAAGTGTTTCTCACCGATCCGTCCTACATCGAATGTGTCCTGCAGGCCTGAGCCGGTAACTATCAACGACTTTCCAACGTCTCCACACTCGAGTTGTACAGCTGCAATTTCAGCGCCAGCCTCCCAGGCATCCGTGACATCATCGCTGACGTTGTCCGGGAGGAGCTCAGGAAGCTACTTCCTGCCGCCAGTTGTCCCGACTTCCATTTCTAGTGCCGAGGTTGTTGGGGAAGAAGTTCAGCGGGCATTTGAACTGGAAATTTCTGGGAGTAACACGGCATCTGATGGACCGGAGTGACCTACGCCGCAATGGCACGACGACTGACACCGGCTGCCCGTTAGTGCCCGATGCCTACTCGACGAGAGCGAGGAGAGGACACACTGGCGCCACCTGTCGGATTGTAGTGGACCACTTGACGGTCCCGTATATTTACTATTTATTTCGCCCATCATTCTTTCTTTCTTGGCTTGAAAATCTTTTGTCAATGTTATAAACTGTCATCCCTCATAATTAGTACGTGCATTTTACTCCGCAAATACCGCGAAAATCTTCGCCCTATTGAATTGCAGTTCCAGGGTCGCCGCATAGATGGCGCCAGCATGCCAGTGTGTTTTCTCGTTGTAAGTGATTCTAAGAGGTATTAAGAGACTTGGTACTAAGGAGTCGCAAGTGTGTGAATTGGCCTTAAATTTTACGTCATTCATGAAAATTAGAGATCGCTACGCTTAGGCGCAGCTTGTGCCGCAGATTTTGCAACGAGCCTCTACATATTTGAGAAATTTGTTCAAAATGTAGAGTTGACTTTAAACTTAAAAATGGGATGTTAGAAGCTAATCTTCCGTGGTCCCAGTTTGACACATTTCGAATCTGCAGGGTCTCAGCCCAAACTTTAAACTTTACTGTTCACTAAGAGCATATTTATATGTGCCATCTCGAAAAGAAAGGAAGAAGTGAATCTTTAGTTAATCAACTTACCGTTTTTATAGGTCATCTTCTCCAATTCCAACAGATGTCCTAGATTGGAGAGGGCCTAGAAGATGGTGAGGCAAAACGTGAACAATCCATGAAACCTACGAACATATGAACAGTCATTTCCCGTTTTTGGCCGTAAATACTCTTTTGGCGAGTGAGTAATAGAGGAAGGAAGGGCGGGAGTTTATGGGTGACTTAATACAAACCCCAAAGTCTACTAATATTAGAGATATAGTGAATGCACATTTGATGTCAATATTTTTACATTTAATTCTAGTGATCGTTGCAACCATAACATGCCTGGCCTCACCTGCTGACGCAGAAGGTTCATCGTGATACATGTAACTCATTAGGTTACGTCCAGGCTTTACACGTGACGCGTTTCTCCTATCTAGTTAATTTTTACGGTGCGGCAGGAATGAGTTGGTTACTTTTCGAGAAATGAAGTAGAAGCGTATTTCGAAACTTCTTTGATGGAGTAACGGTTTACGGTATTTAGTAACTTCTAAAGAGGAACGTGTACAGCAGAAGTTACCCCATTTGATTTTCACCGTAGCTCGCGCCTTTAACTCCCACGAAAAAAAACGCGCCTGCAAGAAACGAGAAATGATGCCCATAACTGTTTTAAAAAGCCAAGCATTTTTGACAACACGAAATATTCCTAAGCGCCTACTGTTTTAGAAAAACGACACATCCAGAGTAACAAAACACAAATTCGGTACTTTTGAGCTGAAGTGACTCGTTCTTTTTGAACATCGGTATCGAGTAACGCACTTAGTCACTTTTTGAGCGAGTTACGGGTTACAAGAATTTAGTTATTTTTCTTCAGTAACGGGAACATTTCTAGAGATACAAACGGAAAAGGCGAGAATGCGAAGGACACTGGCAGGTCTTCCAGAGGCAGGCATCTGGAAGTAGCGCCGTTAACGATCTCGTAGATCACAATCGATTACGCTCGTAGAAAAATCATATTTCCCCTTTTTTATAGACAGCGAAAGGTCTTTTTTCACTTGAATTCTGTAAAAAAAAATACTTAATAACAGTCACCAAGGACCGTCACTTAGGGCCGTCTCAAAGACCGTCATGAAGGTCTGTCACAAAGTCCCGTCAAGAGGGTCCGTCACGAGGAACCGTCTCGATCAATTTTCCCACTAAATTTAGCAGAGAAAATATTGTCACGCGATCAGTTCACGTGACGTTATTTTACTTAAAGTCACCTGACGTCAATTTCTCCGCTAAACTTAACGGAGAATGTCATGTGATGTAACGTCAATTTCCACGCTAAAATTAGCGGGGTAATGGACGTCACATGATTGACCACGTAATGTTACCTCAAGTCCCATGACTTCACTTTCTGCGAGGTGGTAGTCACAGCTCAATACATCTTGTGCTCTCCGGGTTTCGTGAGCATAATCAAACTGGTGTATTATTTTATATAATATGTTTTCTTCAAGAAAACTTGGCTGCTGAAAAGAACTTGCCAATCGTGTCTCAGGAACGATTCCACCAGGAACCAAGGAGGCAGAATCCCTCGGTCTGAACCCTATCAGACCAGAGATGTACATGGTGCTTCCGACTCGAACGGCAGCACTGTGGAAAGAAGAATTTCCGGTTATAAAACAGCACTCAGACGGAGAATAAATCTGCGGAGAGATGGAGAGATGTGCGTGACGTCGACAGTGGTGTGCCGTTCCCTCCTCAGCTCCGTCGTCCAGACCGACGAGGCGCCGGAGGGGGATGGCGATGTCAGCGTTTGCGAGTCCAATATCAGCGGTTTTAATTCTAGACACCTATCACAGACAAATTTGGCGGTCTCGACACTTAATCCCGAAGTCTTTAACGACAAAATATCATTACTACTAAAAGACCCGCAGCCAAAATGGGATTGTTCGAACCACCTATAAATCCCTCCCCGCAGTCACCCGAGAGGGGGGCTCTCTGGAGCTGACTTCGCAGCACCTCATCGCAAAACACTGAAGCCGCAGACACACTACGTACACATCACACAAAAGACAGTGGCAGATATGACTAGATAATTATATAGGAACATACCTCAGGCACGTTCGAACCACGCTTGCTTTCGTATGGTATTGGCTGGTTCACAAAATAACCTAATCCCAAAACCCCCGCCTCAAAACCCCCGTTGCGAATCCCCCGCGTTATATCCACCATTTCCATGTTCTTGGAATTCAAAAACCACACACAGAAATCTACCCCCCCCCCCCCCCCCCGCACTGGAGTCTCCTGGCTTCATTGTCCGTTCAGAAGTTCAGAACAACAGAACAGGCTTTGTCGCTGAAGATGGAGGTGGAATTTTTAAAAACACAAAAAGGTAAGGACGCTGTAGCCGTAGACGGATATAAATATTAATTTCAGAGAAAGAATCAAAATGGCAGAACTGCTTGGCGATAGTGAGAAATACTGGGCGCTTAAAGGGGTACTCCGGCAATTTCTTCATGGTCCCCGATTTGCCTGAAAACTCTGCTAAGCAGCAACAACAAATATCGCTGAAATAGTAGTCGCTAAATACCAGGTGAGAAATATTTTTTTCGCGAAGTTAATAAGATTACAATTTTTGTCCTCATCGTGTTTTTCAAACTGAAAGTTTCTACTGGCAACAACAAACAAGTGACGTACAGTGGAAGGCAGGGCTGTAGAATCTTTGGACCGTAGAATATATTCCCAACCTGATTCCAAGCAGTGTCATGGTGTCAAAATGAATGCTTTAAAAGCTGGCTCCTGTACCCGCGCACCAGCACGGAACAAATGCTTGGCATAGTCTCTTATTTACTGCTTGCTCGACTGGCAAGCCTGCCCGCCACTGACGTCATGGCACTGAAAAGTGCGGGCATATTTGAATGTTGGCTTTTGCATTATTTTCATTTGCCGATTTCACAATACCTATTGTGAATTTCGCGATACTACATAGCATACCGGAAAGGGTGAACGCCGGGGATTCAAAAACTATAGTTGAATGGGGTAGCTCAAAAATCGCCGGCGCAACTCAGGTCGCTCATGAAATTTTCGGGACTATGAGTGACGCTCACATCAAACAAGCACGAATAAAAGGCACAACGCCATTCGCTTCCTAAAAAATCGGGATATATTTTGTGCAATGTTACTTTAAACATGAGCAGAAACCGAAACCAAAGCTTCGGTTCCGTCGGGCAACATTGGCCTCGGGCCGCCAAAAACCTCACTACCTCGTGGTACGAGCGGTCACGTGATCCTCTACGCGACGACGGGCGGGATGGGGCGGGCCACCGCTGGGGCGGGCGCGTCCAAGGCGCAAGTGTCGTCTGCCCCGCAGTCTTCACCACTTTTTGGTGTCTAGGATATCCGACAACGTCTCGCACAACTGCGGCATGAGTCTGCGCACGTAGTATGAATGAACCTCCGAGAGACAATAATCACAAGCGGCGAGACGACGGCGGCGTTTGTGACGCGGGAGACAGCGGTAAAGTCTATGTTGTACTCCGACGTTGAGCGCTAGCAAACGCGGCGTAGTGCAGACACATAGATTCTGATTGGTAACAGATATCGAATTCCTGCTCGACGGCCAATGAAAGGCTCCCAAGACAGAGAAACGCGCTGCGCAGGCGCGTTACGCCAATCACGTGGACACCGCTGAGCGCCGAGAGGAGACGCTGTTGATATCACCTCTTAAGCTTGCTCGGAGAAGTAAAAACAAACAAAAAGTAGCAATGTTGATGACGTTTATCTCAATGTTGGCTATGCCAACACTGTAGCCTTGACTGCGCTGTTGATTGCGCCTCAATTTGGCCGCTTGAATCGCCCGATATCGGCAACTTCGCGCGTTCCAAAGTTTACAGGACCGTTTAAGAAACATTTCGACAGAACCAGGTCGTAATATTGACGTGTGGTCTTTCCAGGTGATACTAAAGAGGACCGCATTTTTCTTTTTCAAAAACAAAAATGAAGAGCGAGTTGCCTTTTAAGTGCAAAGCTGCGGTGCTCACTCAAGAAGGAAACCTGCACCCAGAAAACCCAAGGTAAATTTATTTCCATACCTCTGTGGAATTTCGTACACTCTCTAATAAGACTTGTGTTGCGTAGTTAAAATGATAGTCTAAGCGATTTTCTATTTCGGTCAATTTAACATGAAAATTATTTTCTTCGCGCGACAATCGATTATTACCACGTGTGTTTCAGACGCACACTCATCCACCCGATGGCAGCAAACTCCGTGAATTACGATTGAAGAATGCTTTGAAAGAAAAGGATCAGACGGAGCCTCGCGCGCCTGCACCATGAAGTATACAGTACAGATATCTTGAGCCTTGTGGAACAAGTGAGTGAAAGCATTGTTTCGTTTGTATGACGTGTCACGCGTGTCCTTACTCACGTGTACGTGTGCAAAATGTTCACTATTGAATCATCTTTGCAACTTGACGGTTTTCTTCTAAGTTGACGACGCCATGATGCTTGGTTTGCCTACATTCGAGAGCGTGAGAAACACCCTGTATCGGAAAAGAAAGAAGCAGCAAACAAATCTACCAAAATCTTCCAAGGCAGAGATCAACCTTGGAAGACTACACACAGAGACACCTCGATAAGCGGGACTTTCTGCTCTTTGACATCACCAACAAGTGCGGGTCACGTCCTTTGCTTTGGCACGCAGGAGGCGCTCTCGCACATTTTTGTGGAAGTGGACGAAGTGTTCATCGATGGCACCTTTCTGTTGTCTCCTTGTTCCGTCAACTTGTCAACCTCAGAGCCGTCAAGCAAGGAGTTATTTTGAACATGTTTGTCTTTCTTCTACCTGGTGAAGTCCCGATAGTGTGGGTGGCGGCTTCACACACTTCGAGACGGCGTTGGACGTTCTAGGTATACCTCTGACTCTCAACGTTGTTCGCACGGACTTTGAACTGGCCCTCATTCAGGCTTTCCTTTTCGTGTTTCCTGGCATTCCGGCACGGGGAATGACATTTTTCACTTTGATCAGAAAATCTGGCGAAAGCTTCAGGGTTTTGGTCTCGTGAAAGCTTATTAGGGTCACTCTCTGCGTGACAATATTTGTTCGCCAGACAATTAGTTTAGCGTTCTGTCCCGCCCACGTTCATGCGCATTGCTTGACGGAGTTTGAAGACGTACGGAACATTACCAGCCCCTGGAATCCCTCAACTCATCTTGTACTTTGAGGACACTTGGTTGTTCGGGACCTTCGATATGCACGAGTGGAACTATCACCGGAGTAACGGGGCCCGGCTAAATGACTTAAAGGAGGCCTGGCACCGGTGATTGCAATTTGCAACATTAGAAAACACTGCATTATATAATCAAATGTTTTATTCGCAAAAAATGTAATCATTGTGCTTTTCAATTACAGAAAAGTCAATCATGTCCTCGGCAAGGCGCATCTCAAATTTTGACGTTCGTGGGCCTTAACAAGCGGGACGATGCAATGACCAGAGTCACACTTCTCCTACCGTCCAACAGTGAAAGCACGAAAGAAGTTGAAAAAGAAAGAAGCAGTCAAGAAGCTCATAGAACGTTTGTCCAACGGCGAGCTGAATATTTGGGAGTGCTTGAAGTTGATCCGGCGATTTTGCAGCATTTAAGTATACGTAGATATTGCTTCTACAGAACTTTGTACACTTATATGTAAATAAAACATCCCGCAACTTTGCTTTATTGATGAGCATTGAGCAAACACAGAATCACCGGAGAAGACAACGCGTCTCGATTAAATAACAAACTAGCAGAGGTCATGAAGGTGATCGCAGCACCGGAATTGCGGGGGAATGGGAAAGAGGAGTATTGATATCGATACTCGGAGGAGGCGAGACGGGGATTTTGTAAGCGGGGTTTTCGATACTCGGGGAAAATGGCCCGTGACTTTCGAGGAATCGCTCTACACCCATAGATATAAATGCTTCGCATATGTCTTCAACAGTTTGCTCGTTATTCGTGAGCTGCGCGAAGTACTTCATACGAGATTTTTTTGTCAAAAGAAGAAACGATGTTTTTGACGCTTGAAACGTGTACGTCTTGAAAAATGACGCAAACCTAGTCTAGTATACGCCTGCATATATTTTTCTTCAACAAATGCAGGGGGGCGGGGGAGGATTAGTAAAGTTTTGCGAGGAGGCGGACTTTCTTTAACTACGCGGCTAATTGTGTGCATACATGTTAGGCCCTCTAGTGCACAAATTTATGGCTAGCGAATCTTTTGCCGTTATGAGACGAACATTGGCGGAATACGCATGACAAAAGCAACTCCCCTTGAGAAGGTTGAACATCGGTGTCAATAGGTATCCTTACCTGAAAGGAAGGTTCATTTCCTTGGCGAATGAGTAGGGGATCACCTGTCTCGTCATTTTCGACATTTTCTTCGCTACGCCGACGCTTAGTTGCCTGCCTGGGAATTCTCCAATCAAGGGGTGAGTGTGGACACAAAGCAAGGGTGTGGCGACTGTAAAATCTAGGTTCAGGTAAACTGTAACGAAAACAGTATCGCAGATGTCCCGGTTTATAAAAAAGGTAAGCGTCAACAAAGAAAAAGTTTAGTTTGTGGCGTTGAACTCGTATGTGGAGCACACGTGGCGGCTCTGCGGTACAAAAACAAAGTCGTAAATATATGCCCTCTATTGGTCGATCTGAGGTCAAAGTTGATTGTAACGCCAAAGTGGCAATCATTATGAAACAAGAGGGACATCGTTCCGCTGGGTCTAAAGTACAATAAAATGTGGCGCCGCTCATCCAATATCTTTTTCCTGCCCAACTACACCGGGTGCCAGCAATCCTGTGCAGCGCACAGCAGGGATAATGACGTTTTTTTTGTTTTTTTATTTTTTATTGGAGCATGCGCACAGAAATATTACAAAATCGAAAAAGTAAAGCAAGTGCTGTCTCAAATATGACTAACTTTTCACAAATATCAAGTATTTTCAATATCATTTCCCGTTGACTGCTTGTGTGTCTCGATAGATAAGTGTCCTGTTCCGATGTTTTTATCATTGTGGTCTCCCTGTAGCTATTGTTAAAAAGATGTTAACAAAGGAGAACAGTAGTTTTTTGTTTAGCTTTAAAGGGGTACGAATGCAAAATTTTAGCGCCTTTTCCTTTGTATAGACGTGGTCTCCTTTATGACAGCAGCTAGAACCCCTCACAAGCAGCTGTTCTAGATAGATTATTTTGCACCGCTGAATTTTTGGACTCTACGAAAGACGTCCATTTTGTGGTATAGTGCGATTTCATGTGACGTACTTGCGGCTCAAACTCTCGCCGGACGCCACGTTGAGGAACAAGGCGTCCAGCGAGGAAACCAATCAGAATAAACTTTATTTCATGCAACCGAAACACGGGCCCCATCGTATCTTACCGAGTTCACTCCTCCACGGAGTTCCCTCTGAGGTTCAGTAATTCATCAACACCAAAAGTAACTCCAACAACTAAGCGTCGGTGTCTCAACGAATGGCGAAAGCGGTGGATGCTGTTCATCAACATGATAGAACGCGGCTTATTGGAAGAGAAAGGGTGTTTCGTGGAACCGCTTTATTGATATATTCCCTCCTTTGACAAGCCATCTTCAAAAGAAAATGTAAACATTTGCACTTTTCAATACGTTCCGTAGTTGGCACGAAATTGTGGCACAATCCGAATGGTTGCCGCGTAGGTGTTGGCGCAGAAGCATTTAGATAAAAGTGGAGCAAGCTGAGTACATAATTAGCGTCCCGGAACAAAAACTCTCCGGTGTGTGCTTTAAGAAGCAGTCTAAAGAAGCACGCTCTGTAAATATAGGAATACTGTTTATTTATTTTTTTCTTGTCTCGTGATGTGTAGCAAGCCCAAAATGTGAAAATCATCAACGGCACACATGGATTCACAACTCATCTCCCGCTTTGGACAAATGCAACGCGAACCGAACCGACGAGGTTCAAGTTAACAGCAATCAAAATGGAATCGTCGATGCTGCGATTCTAATGAAACAATAGCGGCGGAAAAGCGAACACGTATGCGCTGAATGGGGTTGACCTCGCTCATGGCCGGCAGGTGCAGTCTTTCCGGTATACAAAGGCGATGCCCTACAGGTATGAGCTGCATTGGTCGCTTCGAACGAACTCGTGTGCTGAGATTTGAGAGTGCTTTCAATTGCTCGACTGTGGTCACGTGGTTTATGTTCCACGTATGCAATACAAGGTCCGAAAAGGAGGCTAAAGAGTTGATCTTCTGCAAGCGTCTCGTTCATACTTTTTGTTATCCTGTTTCCTGCTACACTTCGCCGAGCCTCACGAAATTCCGTGAAGCGTTCCAAAAGAGACGAATACCAAACTTGCTTTGTATTTTAGATGCACACGTGAAGAATAAGGAGGGAACTGAAATACTGGAGCGAATTATCTTTTATTCCTACAACGTATTTTTTCGTGTTTTGTGGGCCTGATCTTAAGAGCAAAGCAATTAACGTATCCGTGCGTCAATATATAATTGAAAATTAAAACAGACAATTTCGCATCTTGCAGCATCTTTTTAGAGTGAGATTATAAAAAGTATCTGATTTAATTATTGCGCATTTTTACACGATTAGAACATTGCCCGATAAATTTGCACAGCTCTGGTGGAAATCTAACATCTGCGCGTCATATGAACTTTTACGAGCATGACATGTGTTCCACTTCAGATTGATCACTTTATTTATCGTAACTAAGTGGAGAAGTCCAACTTGTTTTACGAATGTGGGCATTAGAATGAGAAGTAATTGTCTTGATTTTATACTCTCAAAGGTGCTCTAGTCACATTAATAAATCCGTTTTCTGACATGGATGACGATACTTAGCTTTTTTTTCAAGAAGAAGTCATTTTGAGCCAATTCACCCGACGCTTGGTGTTATTCATCCTAACAAATCTGGTACATCTACTTGCCCACAAAGCACAATTGGAAGAGCAAAACACTTAAATCTCGGCGGAAGACTGGGCTGAATGCATGGTTACACCCAGGAAATAACAGCCTCCGCAGTGGGACTAATCATGAAGTTTCAGATGCTGACATTACTTGCAATTTCACAGCGGGCGATGTCTTCTTTAAGTAGGAACGTATTTCCAGCCTCGCCTTTTCCTTTTTGTAGATTCCAACGATTATAGTCCCGAGTGCTGCAGCAAAATGTAGAAGTACTGGAATTTTTAGAGCTCGCGCGTGCATTGAAAACTCAGTTTGTGACGAAAATAAAAGGCTGATATGCGTTATTAAAGCGCAAGCAAAATAGAACGCGCATTATCTTTCCGCTCAATAGTTCATATATATTTGATATGCAAATAAACCGCGACTATGCATTGCTCCCTGCTTGTTATCTTCACAACAAACGCAGTTACAGGTGGGGTATATCTCACCCTTTTCGAATTTCGCGAAAAACGCATTCTTGTACCATCACTGTATTTGTACACTTTTGACAAACCACCATCATAATGGTAAGTAAACATATGCGCTCGACCACGTACCGTTGTTGCTGCAGCAACCGCGGCAATATGTGCATTTTTGATAGATGAACTCTAAGAGGTATCATTTACATTAAACTTCAGGTCATTCGGGTAATACAATTAGAATCCCAGAGAGAGAATGGGCTCTGAACGACCACTAAAATGGAACGTATGCGAACACGCTCAAGCAGAGCGGTCGCTATCTGACACCAAAATACGTCCTCCGGCGTTTTTTTCCATGCAACGGTTTTTTTGCAGTGACATTGAAATGACATGAGTTAGAGCACCCAGGCTCCTTGTTTTCAGGTGCTCTTAGGTGAGCTTTGCATAGGGCGATGCTGTGGGACACCGCGGCCAGGGCCAATCCGCGTAAGGGCTCAGGAACCGCTTATCGGAGACTCCATAAAATGTTGGTGCTCGACCTTTACTCCTTAAAGTGCTATAATTCATAAAATGCATTATAGGGAATTCGTGAAGGAATCCATGGGTGGAATCCGTATGCCACGTGACGTCAATCTGCCCCGTTAAATTTAGCGGGCAAACGGTATTGGCTGTACCAGACCACAAGACGTGAATTTCCGCTTAATCTAGTGGGGAAGCTGAACTGATGTCTTGGCCACCAGACGTAAGCGTTCCCCCTGGGGTACAGCGGGTGGAAACTGAGCGACGTTATGGGTCGCGTACCGTCAAGTTCCCCAAGGTGTGCAGATCACGTGACGTCACGTGACGTAGCTTTACCTGTTAAATTTAGCGGAAAATGCAGAGACGGACGGACGGACGGACAAAATTGGGGGTGAGGGGGGAATTGCAGCGTTCTGCAAAACATTTCACGCTTTAAATGAGCCACTGGAGAGCTCTTCAGGAATTTTAGGAAACGGAAAAATTCGGGAGCATCTTGGTAATCGCTCCCCAGTCAATTATATTGAAGCCATATATGCCGATCAAAAGGCCGGAAGTACAAATATCAAAGAAAGAATAAAAATCCACACCCCTTGCTAGTTAAACCTTTTATAATTATTAAATTAAAGTTACTGGCAGCCTACGAAACACGCGCTGTGATTGAATTGGGGAGTTTTAGTGAACCGTTTTTGCACATGCGATACAGTACGAGGGCACTCCGGTACGCACTGCGCATAGGCGAGACTTCAGAGGTAGAACAGGCGCCGTTCGTGCCGGGAGGACCCACCGTATGTGCCAAAACGGTTCCCTGAATCTTCTATTATGTGCACGCTTCTTGCCTTGTGAGTTTTCCCTCTCTGGCGTTCTTTATCAGCTAATCTCATTTGCTATACGGAGCGATAATGAGATGCGTGGGACTCACCACACTATGCGGTTCTCAGTTTTGTCTTTGATGCATTCCTTCAGGCGAGCCGCAGAAGAATTAATACACTATTTGGACATGAGATTTGTCATTGGTAGTTGCCTGTATAATGAATCTGTTGTTTTTACTGTGGTAGCTCAATATCTGCGTTCGAAGAAATGAAGCACACGGTAAGTATTTGATTACTGGTTTATTTCCACACTGAACTCTGGTTGGTAGCGCGTGCTCAGAATTGTTAAGCAGAAGGCACAATATAGGCAAACTATTCACGATACACGTCGGATTCAGATCGCCTTTCTCCTTGGAGAAATAAAAAAAAAAGAAGCCAACCACGCTGAGGAGAGAGATCAGGCCGCTGCAATCCACCGGCGATGACTTCAAACAACACACGGGCGTCCTGGTGTAAAACAAAGCAACGTTGAGTGGAAATCTCCCATGCAGCACGTGATTTTGGCCAGTACAATGGCCAACGCCCGGCAATGGTCTTCGGCCAGTGGCCAGAGAGTGGTCATTCATTGGCCAATGCTTGGCCGATGGCTGATGGCCAGTGGCCACTGGCCAATGGCCAGATAAAGCGTTAGTCGCCGGTTGCCTCTGGCCACCGCTCTGGCCACTTTGGCCAAAGACCATTGCCAGCCATTGGCCAATAACTGGCCAACTCTGTGCTGCTTGGG